>JAOVYW010036101.1:0-22565 GCA_025775045.1 Hiodon tergisus | reverse complement strand
ACTCAGCAGTCCGTTGGTCTGACGCACACCCACAACACACACACACACACACACACACACACACACACACACACACAGGTTTTGTCCATGCAGTGAGCTGTGAGCCCTAAAGCCTCTGACACTGCCATGCCACCGGTGAACACTCTGGCCTGTACCACGGCCATCGTTGCCAGTGGGCCTCGGCATTCACAGGCATCTGCAAGTGCTCCACTGCCTTAATGCACCACGTTAATGGTCAGAGAGTGACAGCTTTAGGGTCGTGTACAGAGTTAATAGTCTGTCGAGTCATAAAACTCCCAAGGCTGCACTGAGGTCCAGCTTTTGTTTCACAGTTATTAAAACGCATTTGAAATGAGTTAAAACATCAAAGTAGCTTGAACTCGGCCCGCTCCCACTCTTCATAAACAGACAAGTCAGGATCAACACAATGAGAGCTCTGGTGTGTGACAACAGAGCACTTTCAGCCTGTTTGTGATCCATACTCAATCAAACTCAGTCAATCCGCCTGGAGGTCCGCAAGGAGGTCCGCCCAGACTGTGCAGTCAAACCATTCACCGTTACAGCTCTGCCTGTGTGTGCTCATGAAGTACATCTCTGTGCTGTGATGCACAAGTAAGTGTTAAGCTCATCGTCACGCCTGGACGCTAATGGGAGTGGGGAGAATAATGCGTGGATCCTCGCATGTGTCCGCGTGTTGCGCCCGAGCTGTGTGTACGGTGCAGCTGGGACTCACTCACCATCTCACCAGCTCCCAGCGAGCATCAGTCTGACGGCGGTGAGACGCCATGTCTCCTGCCTCACCTCGCCTCTCCGCTCACCCAAGCCTGCTCTGGGAGTGACCGGGTTCTCTGCAATGATGGGTAGAGGGAGAGCGGGAAGGAGAGAGAGAGAGACAGGAAGAGGGAGAGGGAGAGGGAGAGGGGAGGGCGAGGAAACTGCAGTCTGCTGGATGCTGTCACTCTAATCAGCGCAGTACGACGTGGGCCATCCTTAAAAAAAACACGAACGGCCAACCACAGCACAGGTGTTCCCCCCCCCCGGCAATCTAAAACATTACAAATTTGTTTGTTTGATTCAGATTACAGTGTTTGACACCAGAAAAACTGAAAAAGACACAGGTATTGCCATTGAGAAAAAGAATTCAAACAATGGACAAAACAGACGTGGTATGGTCTATTAAAATTTGTTAATTATATAAGTGCACAGAGACATATTTGACATTTAAAAGACGTTAATCTATAGTACAATGATCAGATTGATCGTTTACGACTGTTGAGTTTCCATGCTTTGATTAATACAATAACACATTTTGCGTTCATATTTTAGTCATTTAGCAGACTCCCTTATCCGGAACGATATTCAAAAGTGCCGTAGATTAGGGGTTACCGTACTGATAATGAGCTACCATGCCCTAATGACGAGTACAGCAAGACACACATCAAAAAGTGTGCTGATGCGGGTGCCAGTACAAAGTAACACCTGACACCGCCCTATGCTGGACCTTAATAGAAAATCTGCGTGTGAGCCATTCTGGCTCATCTATTATTAACCATCTCCAGTTTCCGTTTCGTAATAGAGAAAAACAGAAAACAACAGCAGATAGACAGTAGAAAGAGGGCCTTGCAGGCAGCATGGAGGGCCCAGGGGAGGCCAGCCAAGTTTGCAGTCAATGGTGAGTGTGCTTGAGTGGCCCAATCTGGGACTTATGCATGCATCCGACACAGTTCTTGGGCTTGCATCCGAAGGAAGACAGTGGACCAGCCTGTAAACCTAACCATGGAAATCCACACCTAATTTAACTGTTTGGTGTCTGGGGTGGAAAGGAAGTGTCTTGAGTAACTTTTAACCTTTGCATGAATTTAAACTCCTACTTTCCCAGGGTTAGATAGGGGCATGTGCTAAATGAGTCTAGAGGGTCCTCATGTATTTCTCATCCTCTGTCATCCTTTGTTTCTTCTAATCCCGCTGGGCTGACTGCACACATATGCATGCAAACACGCATACCCACATACACTTGGAAGTTCGCAGGAAGTGGCACAGTCAAACTTTGCCCAGCACGAGTCACACTGCCGGAAGTTCCTGTGTTTGAATCCGGACCGCGATGAGCCCGTTGCCCAGGAGCTACCGGACCAGGGTCCAACGGACACGCTCAACCAGGTCAGACCCAAATGCATTCCTTCCTGCATGCTTCAGTCCCACCACATTCATCATGACTTAGCGGGCTGTTAATCACACCTCAGGGGCTTAACCAGGTGATTTCAGTATAATATAACCAGGCTTTAAAAACATCTACCAACCACAGAGACCCATGTAACTGGAGAGGACCATGGGCACAGGAGGAGACAAGAGTGTAACAAGTACAGAACCCAATGTATGCGAGTGTGTGACCACCAGGAGTTCATCCAGGGTGTGGATTTAAAAAAATACAACAAGACACCCTCATCATGCTTTCAAGCTTATTTGGATTTGTTTCAGTTCCTCTCACTTTCTCCAACCATCCAAGTGTGTCTCCCTTCTTCTCTTCTACCCCTCTATAGCTGTGTGTCCCATTAGAAGCCCAGGAGGGCAGCCTGGAGTTTAGAAGCCGGACAGAGCACTTCTCACCTCTGCCACAAGAGGACGCCTCAGACCACGATGACGACGACGACGATTACCAGAGTCCTGCGGTCAAAGTTAATGCGCATAGTGAGTGAATGAGTTAGCTCGCGCTCTTTCCTAAACGAATACTATTCCAGAGTATTGTCCTTACTGTGAATCTGTCTAGTATGATATAGTGATATTACATTGAATTTGACGTAGCACTACCTGTAGCCATAATTCGAGAAGGGTCTGAACTAGTTTTTCCAATAAGAAATTGACGGACTGTGAGTCCTTGGTAATAATTTGAGTCTTCAAACCTCAACTCCCTTAAGAGGTCTTGAACACCCTGTTCATGCCTCCTTATGATCCATGGTTTTACCCAAATACTCATTTATCAAAACTTTATTCTGCAAATCAAATTTAATAAAACTATAAAAAATATATTTTATTCTTTTTTTTGTATTTTATTTCTTCAACTAATAAAAATAAAATACCATTAAACAGAGATATGTAAAGTGTGTTTAGTGGATAGCCAACATTTTAATTAGGCCCCAGCCGGGGTAGGCACAATCACGTCTCAATTTCATCGCAATCAATATTGACATTGCTGTAATAGCCTTCTGTTTCCCGCAACTGATTGGCCCCATTGCTGCTGTACAGGGATGTAAATAGAAATGAACTATGTGACAGGACCACCCCTAGAGAGTTACATCAGGCAGTGCGGAAAAAGCATTAGAATCATGCTTTACAGCTTGCTTTTCTCATTGTTGGTATACTAATGCTGATGATGTTATGAAGACAAGATAACAGATCCGACCCCACCAGATGCGACCCCACCAGCCAATCAAATTAAATGTAATCACTGATTATTTCCCGAAGCTTTCTGGGATGAAGTCCCAAGAATATCAGTTAGAAGATTTAATGAAAGGATATCAAGTTGGTGCAGCCAGTGGGTCTTGAGGACCTGACGGTGTGAGTGTGTGTCATTGGACAGATCCCAAACCAGTCCATACTGTGTATACCACGCAGACCTGAGGTGATCAGGCACAATCAGGACTGTAAACCTCAGCAAATATCCTGTAATTTACTGGATATACGACTCCCTGTTCTTCACACTGAAAGATCTGTGCTGGCATCATTGACTCGTAAGAGTTCTGGTGAGGGCAAGTGCTCATGAATATTCACTAGCAGCAAGATCATTACCTATTTGTTTGTTTTTTCCCCTAATCATAGGTTTGTAACCATAATTTATTCAGAGCTCTGATGAGGCCTGCCCTCTCATGAATATTAATGAGGCTGGGGCTATCGGTTAGTCCGGGTTTCTCTGTTACACTGTGCCCAGATTTTGTGTGTTGCCTTCAGGATACACCAAGGAGGCCTGTTGGTACTGCATGAAGTCTTGTCCTTCAGATGGACTGAATGGACGGAAGGTAATAAACGTTTGTCTAATGAACTGAACGTTGATACTTTCCTTAATGAAAAATTGTTTGTGGCAGAAAGTTTGTTGTTACTATGCATTGGTGCAATGCCTGTTGTGCCGATTAAATACAATGTGTAAATACATCATAGCGTGGAAAACTATGTCATTAATTAATTAAAACAAAATCTAACTCCAGTAGCAGGTGAAATTCTTCCTACTGGGTTTTCCCTAATTGTTCCCCTCTCTCATCTTTTATCTGCAGGAGGATGAAACCGTATTGGCACCCTCTACTGGCAAGCATGTTGGCTACCAACAGGACCCCCGGCCTCATTTTGGAGTGTCCCGCTCCTCCCGCTCCACGGCCGTCCCGCTGTGGGGCAACGAGGGCCCTGTGGGGGGCGACAGAGAGATAGAGGGCACCGAGAGGACCAGCCCCTGCCCCCACTGCCACCTGGCCCTCTCAGCAGAGACGCTACAATGGCACGAGGTATGAGGACACTGCTTGTGTACTGGATGACACTCTCCCATTGGTGGATTGAGTTAGGCTAGTGGTTCTCAAGCCAGAAGGACCCCCATCCAGGAGGTGTTCAATCGGTTAATAACAATCAACTTCAATACTAAACGTCTAAATTACTTAAATTAAGGCAATAATTAATGGTGAAGTGCTAGGTTGGAGTGATGACCTGCACAAACGGGGGTATTCTGTTTTAGGGTAAATCCACATCCCTTCCTCCTTCCTGGACTCTAGGTCTGTCATACTTGGTGTATCTGTGGGTTTGAAACTCCTGCCAATGTATTCTCTTTTTGTCTGCTTCCAGGCTAAATGTCTTTTATTTGGAGGTGTAAAAAACTCAGTGGCAAAGTGAACCAGTCAAAGCAAAGAAAAAATACCACAGGTAGGGTGTCTTCGGAGTTTGCATGAGGCAAATGTTATGAATTAGTTTTCAGATTCCACGCGTTGCAATCTTCACTGATTTTAGTAAGGACATAGAGTGGCCCTTCTTATGTTTTCCTGTCACAACATTTTTTTTGTGAAAATGGCACCCTCCGACACATAAAATGTAAATAATGACACCTGCAACTCACAAATAATAAACCAAGCAGATGTCACTGACTTACAGATATTTTCCTCTTTCTCTGACAGGACAACTGCCTTAACTCACCAAATACACAAATAAACTAGAATACATCCGCTTGGTGAATGAATGAACCCCGGGAAAGAAGACATGAATAAATCCATAAAACACCAACAACCGCGGCAGCGTCTTCAGTCAAGTGACAACGTATAATTTACCACCTTTGTGGTGGAGGTGGCACTGCATCCCACATAAGCCTGGCTGTGATTAATTGTCTCATTTCAACTCCATGAGCCTGACTTTCTGTCTTGATGTTCATTATTTCTGAATTCTCTTGCTGATCCTCCTAAATGCATTATTTCCTGATCTAATCCATAGTAAATATTAAAACACTTTCTGTAATTTGATAAAAGTCAGTATTGTGCTTTTTAAAAGATAAAGACTCAAGTCGCCTGTGATGATGTCATCAGATGAATTGTGTAATTTGGGTTTATTAATGTGTAATTAATTTAACTTTAAACTCATCCACCGTTATGATTAAATTTCATGCCTGTGAAAAACGTACAATATTGATAATATAAAATGCTAGTTAAATTTTACAATATAGCTATTTTTACAATTGTACAAGCAAAATTCAATTCAAATTACTACTATAACATACCATAGATATGTTAAGACTCATTGAGCAAACCTGATGAGCAGTTTTTCATGTGTGGCGCTTGTCAAATCCTTTCAGCGTGCATAACCCTTCTAACCACGCTTTTTGAGGTCAGACTCGTAACACCGGGCTTTTAGTGAGACCAGATCTGCTGAGGACCACATGGTCTGTTGTTTTCGTATTTCTATTTGTCTCGCCCCCAGTCAGTCCATACCCACATTGTCTATCTTGCCACATTTTGTCTGATTCTGAATGTCGTTCCTTCATACAAATAAATCTATATTAATAGATACTATATCATAATCTATCTTGCTGTGAATACATTACGTTTTCAGATAGCCCTTAATCGTTTTGGAATCTTGCATTATTTGTTTTTTTAAATATATATAAAACATTTTTTAATACTTTTAAAATTTGCAAAAGTCTTACATATTAGTACAATGATAATAACTTTACCTAGATAAATCAGAGCAGCCTCAGTAAGTAAGTAGGGGTCAGGTGAGGTCACTACCTACAACAGCTTAATTCAATTTTTTTTAAGTTAAGCATTTAAATCAAAACTACCCATTAAAATCAATTTTTAAAAAGTAGTAGGTCCATTCCTCCTTAACAAAGGTGTTTAAAACTTTTTATAGCCTTTCTTCTTTAAAGTTATATGCCCAAAAATCAATAGCTCTTCTTTAGACTCAATTTGACCCCTTTGCAATTGAGCCGTGAGCTCTATTATCTAGTTGTTATATTTAGTTAATTTCTAATATTTTAAAAATTGCCTTTGGACAGAATATACTCGATAAACCCTAGGAAGACACATTTAAATAACAACCCCCCACTAACAAAGTAAAATACGACAAAGCACAAAATTTTAACCAATCGCTGTTTTCGAATTTTTCCTTCGCCACGCCCCTCAGTAACACGCGACTGTCTCTGAATCGGACCACAGCTCACCCGGCACACCCAGCGCACATCCCACCGACAAACCCTGCCTTACCACCCTCACAATAACACAATGAGACACTGCTAACATTGCATACTAAATATGAAGTATTTTTTCATGCATAAAAGCAGTTAATCTAAAATATCAGGCTACCCCAGTTCCAAGGAACACACGGAACTGGCGTCTATGTCACAATTAATCTGTGTTTGTGTCTCGTCCAATAACAGGAGCTGTATTCCTAGGTAGCCAATTAAAAGATGTACTTTATTGTGGTCTGACCAATGATAACTTACAGCTCTCTGCTACAGTAAACCCAGACAGCCGCAATTGGACCTTTTTACAAGTGTAATAATGCCATTGGGCACCAAGTTCATCAATAAGAGACATGTTAAAATAATTGAATAAATTAGTATGAGCCAATGACGTTACCCGTCGCATGCACATTTTCTTATTAAATATTCATGTCTGTCTCCGACCAACTGAATCTGTGCAGTCGGTAGTTTGGTAGGTTCGATATTCTGGTGCTGTCATCCAGTCCATCTGTGATTTTGAGCAGACGTAGTTCGTTAAGGTAATGTCGTCCTTGTGGAAGCCGTTTTGTGTATCAGAAGGTCCGTGTAACAATATTAGTTTGAAACGAAGATGCTCTTCGCAGCCACATCACGCTACTCTGATCGCTTCTCGTCTGTGTTCTCGGTCTGAGAGAGGCATGATGTCGGGTCGTTGCTCCCCAGCCATTAGCCACTTGGGTCCGGTAAAAAGGACGTTATCGGCCGCCGCGATCGGAGGCAAAAAAATCACTCACCCTGGCAAAGCGATTTTAGCAGGTAACGGAATGGCGCTTGGCTGCTGGTTGGTTGTTTTATCCTGCGTTTTCACTTTTCATGCAGAGATCCCACAATCGCAGTCTGTACAAAGGCAGCAGACGCCCCTGTAGGTTATATAGCAGGAGATGCGCGCATCGCCACATAATGGGTGGAGACACGGATGTCGAGAAACCTTTTGTTTTAATTAATCTAATTTAATACGATGGCAACATAACCACTATAGCCGCTAGAGCTAGTGCTGAAGGAGTTGTTTGCATGCGCTAAATGGAAGCCTACAAAGTTTTGCAGTGTCGATCTGATTCAGTTAAATAAAGCTTTATTTCCACTACCGTTGAAATGGCAATGTTGCCAAAGAAACATTAGAAAGAAAAAAAAACTTATATACAGCTATAACGTGGCACAAATGTACTTACGTTCAGGACAAGGTATTACGTGTACTGGTTTTCCATCCGGTTTTGCCAGAAGGCTAGATATCTTGCAGCCAACACCACATATTGACATCTCCCAGAATGTTAGAAAGTTATTCTTCTTCAATGCAGTATGGACACTTTGCTTCAGTGCTCTCCTATGATTCTATGCTTTTCCAGAATTTGATGGCTCCTTTGTGAAGATTTATACTCAGAAGATATTGGCCTAATTCTTCCCTGTAGGCATTGTCTGATGTTTTTCTCTGAATCCTGATACTTTTGTAAAACATACAGGGTTTTGGTTGGATTTTTGTCCTATTCTGCATAACCATGCTGTTTTAGCAAACCCTACACCTAACTGCCATAGAGTGCTGTTGGTTCGATGGCTGATTTGAAGGTTTTAAGCCAGATTCTAATTGGAATTTCCATTTGAATCTTTGAATGGCGTAGAAAGCCCTTCTTGTGAGTACCACTATTCATTCGTTTACATAATTTAGTGTTGGGACATTATACCTAGATCACCTAACGTTCTCGGTTTTATCCGTCATCTTGACAAACTAGTTTTGAACTGAATAACCAATCAGCACATTTAAGGGAACGATTCTTCCTGTAAAGAAGGGTCAGTTTTTGAGCCCTTTGGAATAGGACACCCTTTAAGTTTCTGCTGTGGACATCCACCCCTTTATGCTCCCTTCTATGGTACCTTCCTTTCAAATATAGGCTCAGCCTATATAAACCACCCTTATTTTTCTTAAAATGATAAGGCTATTGGCACCTAGTGCTAACTCTTGGCAGCCGGCTGTAAATTACCTGAGGAAAATAAAAGTTGGCTACCAACTCACAAAATCCTGCATCTTGTGGAGTCCCCTTTACATCATCATCCAATCCGTGTACACAGGTGGGATCGCAGGCGGCATCGAGATCTGCATCACCTTCCCCACAGAGTACGTGAAGACGCAGCTCCAACTGGACGAGAAGGCTAACCCACCCAGATACAGAGGGATCGGTGAGAGCCAGGGTCTGGTCGCATAGTGCATCCACCCTCGTACGCGTGCATGCTTCTCGAGTGCCTTCCCTAATGCTACGTGTCTTGCTGCCAGGGGACTGCGTGAGGCTGACCGTGCAGGACCACGGACTGCGGGGGTTGTATCGTGGTCTCAGCTCCCTGCTCTATGGCTCCATTCCCAAGTCAGCCGTCCGGTAGATCACTGCGCCGCACACCCACACGCACCTAGTGTGGCACAGTGCTTACTGAACAGAGGATTGTAGATGCCGCGTGGTGCCCTTCAGTAATGTACCTCAACCGGAGTGTTTGTTGTGAATCTACCTGTAAATTCATAATAGATAATCCATATTGCGTAGGGTTGGTCCACTCAGCCGTCGTTTCGCAATCCTGGCCATGGGGACGGTTTATGCTGGTTTCTGTTCCTGCAGACTTTTTGAGTTTTAATTGAAAACTGGCCTCAGAATCATTTGCTTTTGAGACAAAGAATCAGACATTCTGATGCAGGTATATGAAAGAGAAGTCTTGCATGCTTATATTATTATATTTGTTAAATGACCAATTCATCTTATAACTAATATTACCAATTTAAAGACAGCAAAATATGTTTTTATCCTTTCATTGGAAAACGGACATATCCAACAAATGTAGTTCCTAATTTCAACAGCAGATAACTGCTCAATCAAAGCCCCCATACATGGGACCTGGATAGGGAAACGCTGCACACGTGTGACTAATTGTGACGCTGGTGACTCTTCAGATTTGGCACCTTCGAGCTGCTTAGTAACCCTATGCGGGATGCAGCGGGTCGCCTGGACAACACCAGCAGCTTCCTGTGCGGCCTAGGAGCCGGTATGGCTGAGGCTGTCCTGGTGGTCTGCCCCATGGAGACCGTCAAGGTGAGCGTAGCGCCCTCTGCATGTTCGGCTGTTCGACTGCGGCTTGATTACCTGATTACTTCCTCACACTGAAGGGTTTTCTTTTTGTCCGCTTACTTGCAAGACACCCTCTTATCCATCTCCACTTGTGTCTCCGTCGCAGGTAAAGTTCATTCACGACCAGTGTTCCCTTCAGCCACGTTATAGAGGGTTCTTGCACGGTGTACGAGAGATCATCAGAGACCAGGGTAAACCGCGGAACTCGCTGAGCACACGCATGTTTTTTGGCGGTTCTTCTTGGATGACGATATGATATAAATGGGGGGTACTGAGATCTGCAATCCATCTGAGTGGCTGGAAATTTTTGTTTTCATTTCACTGTCTGATCACGGTATGCGCAGTGGTTTTTCAGATCATAAACTTCAGTGTGCTTGTCGCACAGGGGTTCGTGGGACGTACCAGGGCCTGACTGCGACCGTGCTGAAACAAGGCTCCAACCAGGCCATTCGCTTCTACGTCATGAACTTGCTCCGCAACTGGTACAAAGGTGAGAACCCTGTCCATCTACTGGGCTTCGCACTGAGAAACCCGTCCCAAAAAATATGACCACATGTATCCTGTCCTAGGCGACGATCCCATGCGAGAAATGCACCCTGTGGTGACGGCGGCTTTCGGGGCGACGGCAGGAGCCGCCAGTGTTTTCGGGAACACGCCCCTCGATGTGGTTAAGACCAGGATGCAGGTGTGTGTGTGTGTGTGTGTGTGTGAGGACCCCCTACCTTTCAGCATGAATCATTGCAGCGCTTCTCAATCCGAGATCTAGAAGCTCCCCGTGTGCAGGTATTTGCTCCACCTGAGCAGTTAAGTTCTGCAATCAACCGGATTATTACCACATTTGCTCAAGGGATTTCAAAGCGCTCTTTGTGTGCCCAGGTGGTATGAGCATGTACATGCCTCTGATGGTTTGTGCCGTTACAGGGCTTGGAGGCTCACCGCTACAAGAACACTGTGGACTGTGCCTTCCAGATACTACGGAAGGAAGGACCACAAGCGTGGGTGTCCCTCTACCCGACTGCCACCACTGTCCTCCCCCCTCACACTCAATCCGGTAATGCTCCCTCTCTTTATCGCCGCCCTGCAGGTTCTACAAGGGCACAGTGCCGCGGCTGGGCAGAGTGTGCCTAGATGTCGCCATCGTCTTCGTCATCTACGAGGAAGTCGTCAAGCTACTCAACAGCGTCTGGAAAACGGACTGAACCTCGGAGGGGGAACTGGGGAGTGATCAGCACAGAACTAACGCACAAAGCTCATTTAATTTTTTTAAATTTTTTTTAACTTAAATAACGGCTTTATATTATTGTAGTAATTGTTTAATGTTTCGTTTCCATTGTCCACTCGTACTTCACCATGCTTATACAGACGGGGAGGTGGCTCTGAGCATTTACCATCTTGGACTAATTGAGGCACTCACCCCCTCACCTTGCCTTACACTACCAAACATAGCCCTGGTTCATACTTACAATTCGGGTGGTGGCATTCAGAGGATTAGGAAGTAGTTAATTATGAAAGGATAACGCTAGACAACCATACTCTGGGTTAAATTGTTCCTGTTCTTAAGATAAGGAACCCAATAGAATCAACTAATTTCTAAAACAAAGATAACTGCTAAAATAGTATAAACTGTTTAGTACCATTTCAAAAGTTTCTGTGCTTCTCAAATGGGTCTCAGCATTGTAACACTGAACACTCATTGTCTGTGACATAATTTGTTTTGGAATTTCTACGTTTCCTAAAAAAGCTAGAGGCCGTTAATCTGTGTTAGCTAGCTAACCTAAAGAATTTCAGTGCGTTTTGTGGTATACGGTGTGGGAAATGTGCCAAAAGACATGTTTGAAGCTGAGAGAAAAGCACTGTAGGTAAAAAATGCTACAACTTGCTCAACTTGAAATTTATATATTTAGATCCTAACCCACAACAATATTAAAAATTGTATTGAACATCCCAAATTTGTGCCTATGACATTCAGAACTTATTTCTAAGTGAACAAAGGTTTTCATCTAATACCAGCGTTTTTAAATCTTTGCATATATATCCAGAGACTGACGCAGCTAAAATCATACCAATAAAACCTTAAATTTGCCATGATCCAAAGTCATTGACAGGTGTCCGAGGCTAACCTTGTATCTTGCTGGCTTCGCTGCCCATTACACCTGACGGTCTGGTGTGTGGCCGATTCTGGGGAACCTTTAACCTGGCGACTTTAGAGCTGAATAAACACAACAGTGAGATCTTGCCTTGTGGTCCTGCGTTTTCACTTCCCAGCTTGGGCAGATGACCTTAATCCCCCCGAAGACCGACGCTAATGATCTACCTTCCCAAGCCTCTAACTGCACCATAGGATTCCTTCCATTTACTGCAAGACGCAGACATTGGGGGTCAAATAATAGTTGTAATAAAATAGAAAATACAATGTGACAACAGACTTGAGGACCATGAAAGTGATCCTAAAGTGGTGGTTTTTCTATGACAGCAGGTGGCTAAAAGGTTAACACAATTCAACTATTAGGTCGCAGGTTCCAGTCTGATGAGGGTCGACGCTATAGCACTCCACAGAAATGTGCTTAGCCTGGACTATTTGAGTAAATATCCACTTTATAAATGGGTAACGTGTACAACTTCGTCAAATGTAAGCAAAGAAACTACTTACTTATGAAAAATAACAACAGCGTACAGTATTGACTGTCCTTTGTACAAGACGAAGCTTCAGCAAAGCCCACTCCGAGTAAAACTCCATCCCTCTCATCCATTCAGACGGATTCCCTTGGACTGGACCTCCAGGGCGTCGACTTCCTTTCATCACCAGGTAGGGCGATGCATTATGGTTGAGTTAACGAAGGACTGAAAGAGTCTGATCCTTCCCGTCGTCACAGGGGTCTGCCTGGGATGCGCCTATCTCCTCCATCTACGGGTCATTAAGAGAACCCCCAAAACCCCTGTTAGAAGGGCCAACGGGTACAGGTGGCACTAACGTGAAAGCAAGACTGCCGAGGGGTTAGGGGTAGGCTGAAGCCACTCACATCCGGAGACACTTGTCCTTCCCACCGCTCGCTACTCTCTGTCCATCCGGGCTCCAGTCCACTGCAAACACCTGCGGACACACGCGTGCGCACACACACAGGTGAGAGATGAACTAGGAGTGCTCTCTCAGCGGCAAGGTGGCCTGGCCCACTCACTTCATCGGCGTGGCCGGGCAGGTCAATGCTCAGCTTCCCGGTCTTCACGTCCCAAACTTTCAGCGTGCTGTCACTGCTCCCGCTCACCAGCAGCCGGCTGTCTGCCGACCAGGACACCTGGTACACCGAGCCAACATGGCCTCGCAGTGAGGTGATGTACCTAGGGATGTCACAATTCTTGCTCATTTTAACTTCTGACCATTGAGACACCAAAGCCCCCCCACCCCCCATTTAAATTTATGGTTTCGAACCCGTGACCCTCTGGCATATTAACTACTTACTTCCCGGTCTTGCCGTCCCAGATCTTGATGGACTTGTCAAAGGAGGCACTGGCCAGCAGCCGGGTGTCGGGGGAGAACAGCACCTCGTTTACAAGGGCCTGGTGGCCTGTCAGACGAGCCAAGGGTTTCTTGTCCTCCGCAGGGTTCCACAAGTACAGGGTGAAATCATCAGAGCCCGATACAAGCCGTTCTGAGGCCTGACCCTGGGGACAGATAGAGTCAGCCCACCCTTGCACACGCTGAGTAGGTGGGCAAATATGGCTATAACACACAGTGAAGATTTTATACACTGTAGTTTAACTGACTACACTTACCCTGACTTTGTTATATCTTTCTAGGGCTGTCTCCTTCAGCTCCTCTACTGCAGGAAATAAATGTAGGTATGAACATACAAATTCACTTGCCCACATGCTGCATGGCGTGTGATTGACTGCGCAAACCCTCGAATCGGGGAGTGGGCAAGGCACGTACGTGAGCCGCGGAGGTCCTGGGCGTTGACCGTGGCAGTGGAGGGTTCAAATGCTCCTGTACGCAGAACATAATCTGTACTGAGGGCCAGGGTGTTGACCCAGTGTGCGTGTCCCTGCAGTGTGCGGCACTGCACTCCCTGAAACACAAAAAGGCATACGCGGCAACAAACCAGTTACCAGGGTAATGTGCATGTTGGCCTACCACGGTATAAACACATCAAGGCCGAAAAAATGAAAAGATGCATAATACAAACTATTAACAGACAGTAGAGGCATGAAACCACATTTGGACACTGTCTCATCAATGTGTCTTCTGCTCAAGTTATAAGTAAATTCCATGAATTACATTTTTTTTTAATTATATAGTAAGCAGAATGAAGTTAAACACAGACAAGCACTAGTCTCACACAATGTGAAACAAGTACTTCAGTGTCAGTCAATCTGGAAAACCGAGGGAGAGACACCGGCACACTAGGACACATACATCTTTGGCCCTCCACACTTTGACGGTCCGGTCCTGAGAAGAGGTGAAGAGCAGGCCATCGCCCCCCCACTTCACGCAGGTGACTGACTGGGTGTGGCCTGTCAGAATCTTGTCGCAGCGGCCCAGCACGGCGTCCCAGATCCGAACTGTGCAGTCCTTGGACGAGCTGGCCAGGTAACGGCACTCCGGGTTACTGCCAGGAGAGGTGGAAGGTCAGCAAAGAAGAAAAGGGAAATGGAGACCAAAGGGAGGCGACTAGAACGGGTCAGACAGAACTTACAGGTGTAGAGGCTCCCAGCACAGGAAGGTGATCCATTTGGTGTGTCCTGTCAAAGCCTTGCCCATCTGCTGCCCGGTGCTAGGGTCCCACAGGAAAATCTATGAGGTAAACGCCACCTTACTGAGCATCTCACAAAACTGGGGCTAAACCAATAAGGACTCTGTGTAACCTTAACCAGTCAGGGAATGGTTGACCTGTGGTTTAAACTGGAAAGAAGGTGGGGGGCAGAGACAGGGGGATTACTCACCTGACTGTTCTTGCACCCGGAGGCAAGCTTCTTGCCATCAGGTGACCAGGCGATTGACAGAACCCAGTGGGTGTGTCCTGGGAGAGAAAGAAAAACACACATATCACTTCCTGTCGTCCTAGCTGAAGTTAAGTGGAGAGTCGGCCACAGGGGCTCTGAAGGGACATGCATCTACCTCGGGCAGTGTGATGAGGGGTCTCGGTGGTCAGGTCCCAAAACCTCACTGTGGTGTCCCCGGACCCGCTGGCTAGGTACCTGCAGATAACATGGAGGAAAGCCACCAAACAGAGGTTAAAGGGCACAGATGGACCTGATGTAGGGGCTTCCTCGACAGCAATCACCTGCTCACATCAATGTCTCAGGATGGAGTACCTGTCTCTGAGCCTTACACCCAAAAAGATTCCCTAAACTCCCTCATCCACCTCCACACACATTCCCACTTACTTGCCCGTGGGGCTGAAAGCCACAGAGATGACAGCCTCCGTGTGACCTTGCAGGGAGCTGGTGCAGCGAGCCACTGCTCGCACCCGGAACACGGCCTGGGGCTGATACACCACTGGAACCACCTGCTCCGTTTCCAGATCCAGAGTCCGAACGCAGGCGCCCAGCGATGACAGCACCTCTGCCTTACTCACAAAAAATGCCAGGGGCACAGGCTCGTCCTGAAGGGAAGGGGAGGGGACAGGGTGAGACAGCCAGAAGTGCTCAGCATGGAGAGGTGGGGAGCAGGCAGAGTTGGTATAAGAAACAACCTAACAAGCTGGGAACGCCATTGATGAACTGACAGCCAAGTGCTCAACGTGGAGCAGACCTTTTCTGTTCTTTGATACACACAATCGCTACCAGCGCCACAGTGTACCTTTTCCAACAGAGCATTGCAGACCAGCTGCAGCTTGTCTGGGGTGATGTCCAGCGGCACATCGAATGGGGAACCCAAGGTCTCCCCCGCCTCATCCTGGAACTGGATCAACAACCGCTCTGTGTCGGCACTCATATTCCCTAGGAGAAAAAATTACGTGTCACAATAAGACGACATCGTTTACATAATTCGTTGTCGGCTGCTCACAGTATATGATCAAATATTAGCCTGCCACGTAGTTAAATTCCACGGCGCATTGCAATTTGTCACTTTCTATAAGCTGAATATTTCAGAGATAAGTCCCAACAAACAATACGTCTACATCAAGGTAAAGAAAGTTAAATCACGTAAATGACTCTGGACGATCAAATAAAACATTTTAAGTAAACTTGCAGCTTAAAACAACATAATCAACTTGTGTTACAAATGCGTCATTACAAAATAAGGTTTAATATTAGTGCTTTTACAAAAGATCTATTACCAAGATACATACCTTCAATGCAAACCTGACAAGTCCCACACGTGTTTGTGAAACCGTAAGAACTTCCGACTGTTCTACATAGCATTTACGACATTAAAATGCGACGGAATAAACTCCGCCCATAACATCTTCCTTCCTGCTTTCTGTTGCCATCTAGAGGATATACTACTATGAAGATAAAACATGTTTTACTATATACTTAGGTTTACACCTGAAAATTGGAAAGGCAAATTAGTTAAAATTTCATACTTAATAAAAAATAATAATATGGTTTTCAAGGCATATTTGTTTATTTATTTTGTATGCACTCATTTATTCATTCTCAACAATAAGAATATATCTCTATGAGGATTTCAGTAGTTTTTATTTTAATCTCTTTTAATCAGCTGCCTCGTTAAATAATGACAATAACATAAAAAGCGATGACGAAAACATCAACAACTAAATTTATCCTAGGTAAACGTTAGGGTAATCCTAAGCTAAACGTGCCTAGGTGCTGGAGAAATTGTTAGACCGCCGTTTTTCACATCGGTTTGAACTTCAGGAACTTGCTAGCTTGCGATCATCAAGGCAGCAGTAAACGTAGCAACAGGGCATTTGTCAAATAGTGGTGTTTGTAGACGAAAACAATATTGGAAAAAGAAATGTTAACAAAACTATTTATATATTGAATGTGTTAAACAGGATTTCGTCTGTACCCCATCCTAGTGCGGTGGAACAGGTACCAGTAAACAAACAACCATGATCAAGTTTTTCGGGTTTATTTTCAAGTTTAATTTGATTCACAATATTAATAAAATATTTCTAATCAATTTTGTCACTAAAAAACTAGAATACTTTTACAGTGCTCATACTGGCATTTTACCCCACAAATAAAGAGAAAAAACGATTCCAGCAAATAAACCAAATGGGGGCACATGTAAATGTTGGGTGACTAAAAGGTTTTATGTGATATGAACAGTAGTTTGGTCATGAACACAATGCTTTGCGCTGTCTCCTCAATTAGAGTGCCCAAAGGTGCAATGTTTCAGATGATCAGTGATACTAATAAATCAGAATGGAGGGGTAAATTTCTTCATAGGTAAAGCACGATCATCTCAAAATAAGAAGCGTTAAAGGGGCATTTACACAACATTTCAACATAGTTGCAATTCTCACGGTGCCCCTCAGATTTCTCAAAACGTGTTCATTTTCTATTAAGACGTATCATTTATAAGAGAAAGAGCTGTGTTTGTTTTTTTGTCTCCAAGATCAGAAGTAATATCTTGCACAATACACCAGGTACACAGACCAAAAAAATTCCTTATAATCTAAAAATAATCAGATCTCAAGTAAAATAAAAATAGACTGTCTTCAATTTAAAAATAACCATGCACATCACCACCACAGGAAGTTGTTAATTTCACATAGGTACAAAGTAATAAAAGTAAAAATCTGTAATATCTTTCTTGATGTGATCAACACATAAATCATGGTCAACAGTCACTTTTAGACTGGGTATAACATTAACAGTGCATTGTACCAACAATGAACAATTAAAGAAAATCCATAAATACATATATAAATAACCAATTTAATCAAAATTTGGTTTTGTGGTTTACCAATTGAGATTTTCAATTTTGTTTAACAGAATTTAACATTGATTAAACAGTGATTTGAACTTTAAACATTACAATATAAAATCTTTCTGACAAGAAGGGACACTAGACTGCTAAGCCCCACAGCACCACTCTTTCTATCCCTCTCTCGACCACAAGCTTCTCCAAGACTGGGGAGGGAGATTGCGATTCAGGCCTCTGAGAACAGACACACACAACCAGCAGTACCACTCTTTCTGTCCCTCTCTCGACCACAAGCATCCTCCTCTTACTGCATGGTCACTACCACACTCCGGTCAGAGAGAGAGTGAAAGAGACATGCAAACACATGGCTAGTGACATCAGCAGTGACCATCAAGACTGGTCAGAGGTGAAAGCACCATTAAGGACAGGGGGGTGGGCATGATGGCATGGAGGTGTGGTTCAGCTGTCCAAGGTGGGTGGGGAAGTTTTAATTGGAAGAATTTCTGTCCATCCCGTTGACAGTCTTAGGCACTAGACCTTCACTTCCTGTTATTGACGCTTTCACCTGAAAAAGACACATTCATTCAAGTTTAAAAATATGAATTTAAAATAAAGCACCCAGTGTCTTCTTGCATATCTGTTTATACTTCATATCGTGGTGTAAATAAAACAGACTTCCTATGTGCGAGCATGAACACATGTACATTTTTGTATGTGTGTCTGTGTGCATGAGTTCGCCCTGACCCACCTGGAACGGGATACTGATGCCCACAATGGACTGTGTGTTGTAGCTGTAGTAACAGACCACAAACTCCCCTCCAAGCACAGGGATTGAACCCTTATTAAGATAAACCTTGAAGTACAAACAGACGCATATTTAAAAAAGCACGCACACACACGCACACAGGCTGGAAAGTAAACACAAGTAATTTCAGTGGTACCTGCATGACCTCATCGCTGCTGGAGACCTCCTCATCTTTCACCCAGGTGTAGGTAATGTAGTCTGAGGCACTCTTAAAACCAACCTGAAGAGGGAGACAGAGAACTAGCATGATTTTCAGGGTAGATACATGTTTTTCACAATATGCTGTTGCCTGGTTAGCGGGTTGAATGAACTGAAGACGGATCAGTCTTTGAGGATCTGCATCAAGCTCACTTTTTAAGTTGGAGCTGAATGTCACCCGATCTGGAGTTCATAAAACTATGCTTAAGAGATAGTTATGTATTGTGGCTTGAGTCGTTTTAAGTCAGGGTGATTTATTAATACACCACATAAAAACTTTTAAAAAAAATTCATGATACCATTAAACAAAAACTAAAGTAATAGGGAGAGGAAGTCCGTAGCTGCAATTAATTCGAGGATCCTGACCCCTTGTTCCACCCCTCTCCTTTTTTTCTCTCATGCCGTCTGTTGATGTTGACCTTATAGAGTCCGATCCAATCCCAGGTACTGGAAGGGAAGGGTTCCAGGATGCTGTAGGTCACCATGACATCATGTTCACCTCCCCACAACCCCTCTGGGCTGACGCGCACCAGCGGGGTCTCAAACTTCTTTTTCAGCTGCAAAGAGAGGGAGTCAAATGCAGGATCATTCTTTCCCCTTTATGAGATGTCACAAAAGGCCCTGAACACCCACTGCAACACAGAACAGCCTACCATCTCTCATACCATGAGCATGTGGGCAAGGAAGACGCCTCACCTCCAGGCTGAATGTGCCGATAACTGGCTTGTGGTCGCTGACGCCATGGTTCATGTCGGAGTTGTACACGTCCTGCACCACTTTGATTGGAGAGTCCTCCTCCTCCTCCTGCTTCACTCGCACCCCCTGCTCTTCCTCTTCGTCCTCCTGCTCAGAGCTTTCCTCTTCTTCCTGGGCCACGGGTTTGGGCTTCACCCGCCACAGGATCCGGTCTGTCCAGGCAGGCTTCCGCTTCTTACCGCTGGTTGGACCGAAGAGAAGCATGGAAAACGAAGGTAGACAAAGCGTTTAAACGTGATTCACTGTTGGGCGTAGCCCACTCAGCTCATGCAGGAACTTTGCCAGACAGTTTCATCCTTCAGATCCCTTTATTCCTGAATGGCTGTTAGTTAGACGGACACAGTGTGCGCCAAGGTAAACAGGTACAGTGCAGTGCAGAGTTACAAACACGACCTCCACAACATCTAAGTACATGCACTAGTACACACACACACACTACATGCCCAAATGGTGGGGGAGGCTTGCGTGGATTGGGTGGATGGAGGGAGGCATGTGAGGGTTAACTCTCAACCAGTTCTTTTTTGGATTCTGCTGATCCAGAATTAGCTTCGGTCAGAGTTGGCCTCTAGATCACTGTCCCAGAGTGGGCCACACCACTCAAGCTCGGGTTTGGGCAGCATTTGAGCACAGAGTGGTTAGAGCCCCATAGTTGGTGGACAAGCCAAACAATATACATCACAGAAAATGGCTCAATTATTTTCAGATCACAAACCCCTTTACAAAGGACTTTAGCTTAAGCAAGGAGCAGAGACTGCCTGGCCAGTAGTTGTCCTGGTCTAACTAACATATATTTGATGTTAGCTTGTTAATGCGGCTGAGCGAAATAAGGAGATATATCTACAATATAAACCCACCTATCAAAGTTTTGCTCAAAATTTTTGAAAGCAGATCCATGGTAGTGAAGTACGGGTTCCAATCACCAACCATGTTTAAATACACAGGGATAAACACCCCAAAGAAACACAAAATTACAAAACCACCAAACAATGCATGCAGGTCTGAATTAGGCCTTCATCCATTGACTATGAATATCTAAAAAAGAGCATTACTGGCTACATCTAAACATAGTGACCCAACAGTGACTTCCTAATAGAACACTCCCCCAGCTGGTCCTGAAGCTCACTGGGCTAAGCAACATCGGCTAGCTCCTAGACAGCACTGGAAAAATAATTACAATTAGTATACACACCTCAAACACTCCTACCTGGACCATTGTGTTGCAGACCCTATATCATACATTAAACTGGAGTGCTATCAGACACTAAATGGAATTTACACTCAGGCAGAATACCCAGTCTGGGTGAAAGATAGTAAGAGGCAGATCCTGACCAAGTACCGCAGCCTGGCCATTGAAAAAGACAGACACAGGGAGACCGGCTCGGTGTGACAGGAGAGAACCAATCTCTGCAAAACCATCTCTGAGAGCACAAGAGGGGTGGGGTCCACTAGTGGGCCAGGTCAGTGACAAGACCGGAAGGGGGGTGGGGGAGTCAGCCATATCTTGTGACCTGGAGGCACAGTAATCCTCAGAGCCCTTCTGCATCTCTCTGTAAGCATGCATTGTTTCTGCAGACTCGACGCAGACATGGGGTGTAACACTTAGTTCTTACTTAAACCCCAACCACGTTGCTGGCATCCTGTAAAGTGGAAAGAGGAAAGAGAGCACAGGTGAGAGTTTCACGCACACCGGACAGCAGCTTGAACCGGAGAACCATACAAGGAGCAACATTATATAACCCGTACATTTGCTTCCCCGGAAAACACATTCAAGGCTACAAAGCCTGTTTTTAAAGGCAGATTAAACCCAGTGCTGTAGTGTGGAGCAGTGGTAGTGCTTGTACATTTACTTTCACTTTTATCAGAGATTACCTACAAGGAGAAATGCATGAAAACTGTTACAAAACAATAGTGCATGTGTGTGTATGTTAGTGTGCATGTTTGTGCACAAAAATTCAGTACCTGGTGTCGTAGTCCTCCGAAAACCTCTGGAATTTGTAGGTGGGCTTGAACTTCAGTGGACCCTCCTCAAACTCCTGGAGGAAGGCCTCCTTCTTCCTCATCATCAACAGCTGAAATGTATAAACAAAGAGGGACAGAGAGAGTCGGAGATGGGCCACCCTGCCGTTATTTTCCGCAGTCATAAAATACAACAATAAACAAAAAGACTATTGCCTCACACAAGTTTATTGTTCACAAACTCCAGTGTGTATGTTAGAAGTGGACCTGTGGCCCTGTAGAAAGGGGATTGCTGTTGTACCCTTGAGAACGGTAGTTAATCCCATGTGCTTTCGCAAATATTCAGCGGTCTGAATCGATAGCATGTAAAATCAAAAGCTGTGTACCTGTGTACATCCAGTTAACAATGGATGCTAAGCACACAAACACAACAACAAATGTTAATAATAATAAATAATACTGAAAATGATATAATTAAAGCAATTCCTTGCATCCAGACCTGGTCTTTCTCCCACAGCAGGTGTACGCGCTTGCTGTTGATGGCGGACCGCAAGAAGTGCAAACCATGGTCGGCGATGCGGAAGTTCAGATCCCCGAACCAGAAGACCACCCTGCGGGGGCAGGAAAGTGAACTACCGTGAGGATACCAGCACCCCCACACCAAACAGGGATGGGTCCAGAGTGGCGGTGTACGGACTTGTGGTCGAGGATGTGTGGCGTGTTCAACATGTCGAACTCTTGCGTGTCCAGGATGTACTCAAACTCGTCAACGCGCTCCGCAGCATAGTTCATATGGGCCGCTAGGTGGCAGTTCAGAAAGCAGAGCATGTGGCCGTAGAAGGACAAACGTACGGACACCGCACCCTTGTTGCCCTTGGAGACAGGGGGAGATTAATGAACACCTTCATGGACTCTTTCCTCCTTCAGCAAAATCATACCTAGTATATACCTGTTTCACCTGTCCCATCTTATCCAGTACACCACAATACATACCCCATTCTCCCTGTTCAGTATGACCCAGTACACCACAATACATACCCCATTCTCCCTGTTCAGTATGACCCAGTACACCACAGTACCTACCCCATTCTTCCTGTTCAGTATGACCCAGTACACCACAGTACCTACCCCATTCTCCCTGTTCAGTATGACCCAGTACCTACCCCATTC
>JAOVYW010036062.1:0-23961 GCA_025775045.1 Hiodon tergisus | reverse complement strand
GAAAACAGTCCCAACCTGTTCAGAAAATTTAAAAAGGAACTAGTCCAACCAGTCCAACCAGTCCAACCAGTCCAACCTAGTCCAGCCAGTCCAACCAGTCAATTAGGTCTCAGGTAATAAAACCTTGAGGCCACCCCATGCCAACACACTAATTTACTCCACACTGGCCACATGCTATCTCTGACCCCTGTCATAATGGGGCAGGACAAGTCCCGAAAAACCCAAATAGGGATTAGTTGGGATCAGGAGGACTGCGGTGTTGTTTGCGCAGAGACAGAGTGTGAGAAATGGACGTGCTGCCATCAGCTCCGGGTCAAACACTTGATCCCCTTATTTTGCCCTTTAGTTTAATATCCATAGACATGAACATTCAGAACTGCGACATGCAACATGCTTTAGTTTTTTTACCCAAAGCCCCCTTCAGCTGACGGCATGTTCCCATTACCTTAATGGAAATAAAGGGAAATTACTGTATGGATTAAACAATGGATCAGGGATTGTGGATGACCTTCTGTTCAGCAATAAATATACATTGCAATAAATATTCAGAATTAATTTCTAGATTGTATAGAGATTCCTCAAAGGTTTTATTTGTCAGTTTAACCTGAAAACTTTGTTATTGCGGATTTGTACTAGTTGATTCCCGAGCTGCCAGAGACAGAAAGGCTTAACCCCAACATTTATATTTTAAAGAAAATATTTATCAAATTAATTATGTATAAAGGAAAATAAATTAGAAAAAAAGTCAAGTTATTATTACATTACAATGTATTATTATAATTATGTTACTATTATTATTCTTTGTTAAAGCTTCATGAGTTGCCTAAATTAATTATGCCATTGTCTGTCTATATTTAATTATTGCTCTCATGTGTCTAGTCCATTTGATCATCATTACACATGCAAAGCAGCTTATTTTTTTCTATTGTATTATCCCATAAGAATAACGACACAATTACATTATGTTCATAATTGTGACTTTAAAAGACTGAGTGTTATTCCTAAAGGTAATTTAGTTTTTAGGTAAAGTTTTTTTTTTGTGTGTGTGGAAAACTAGCGCTGTATGAATCTCGGCGGAAAATTTAGATTGAAGTTTCGTGTCGACTTGAACTGAGATACTCGCCCACAAGAGGTTCTGAGCGATGCTCATCTCGGCAGAGATGCGAACTCAAGCCATGAGATATTTCCAAAAACGAATGAACTGGTCTTGTGCAAGCCTAAACATAAAAAAACAGTTGGTTTCTCCCTTAATATCAATATGCATATATTTAAGTCTTAACCACTAAAAATTTCATCAAAGAAAAAAGGAAACGTATAGCACAGAAACGAAAAGGGATTTCGATCAAACGGGTTTTTTCTTAATGCTTCCACAACTTATTTATATTATATGTTCATCAGGACACAAACTTGACACAAAACTTTAAAAGTGTTGTGATGTACTCAAAAACAATGTCTTTTTTATTACTGTAACTAGTTGGTGGTGATATGCAGATATCCAGTTTTTTTTCTTTTTGCAAAACCAACCCGCATAAAAAAGCGAAACGTAATATCTTAACAAAAAGTTCTTGAATTGGATATAATAACTTAGTTACCGATGTAACTCAGTAACCATATATAGGCCTATACCGACCAAACCTGGAATACGGCTGTTTCCGCACTGAAGTCAGTATGTATTTAAATTCCAGTTTAAAGCCAGTCGCGTTTGTCATTCTTGTTCATTTCTGGCAAATATTGCTAAACGTAACTTTACCTGTATTTGTGTAAAATATGATATCAATAACCTGCTATTACACGCAACTACATATTTAAACAATAAATTACGAGTATTACAGGAGGCTAGCTGAATACATTAGGCTTAAATTGTCGGCAGTTTAACAGTTTGCTGAAAACAAAGTGAATACTTTATATTCACCTTTATATTTAAAATGAAGCTTCTTTTGAAAAGGGTTCCCTTTCTCAAGCAATGGTATATGAGATGAACAGAGATCAGCTATTTCACAACAAAAAAATTATCTAAAGTTTTAAAACTCTAAAACCGGATGAATACCACAGGTGAATACTACAGGTATACAACCAGAGTCGTTGCATCACAATACCTGACTACTGCAAAGAATACTTAACTAGAGGGCGCTTTATTTAAGCAACCACGATACCTTCCGGTCGAGCAATTTTTAAACTACAAACGTTTTATTCGTCTCCCAAGTGCCCCCCTAACTGGCCCGGTAATTGCCGGTTTAACGTTCCTTTCCAGTATGCATGTGTACAGCGTGACAAGGGTTGTTGTAGCACGGAGTCAATTAGAATTCAACAGCAGCGCAATTGTTAGAATACTTCAGCGTGAATATAAATGGTGTCAAAATAATTTCCCTTCTAGTTAGATTATATTTTTGCACTTGCACAGCGTGGCAATGACGGCTGTAGCATGGAGTCAATCAAGACTCAATTAAGTCGGCGGCGCAATTGTTAGAATTATTCAGCGTGAACATAAATGGCCTCCGAAAGATTTTAACCTAAAGGACTTCGCGAACACTTCCTTCGGAGTGTATTGCACCTTACGAAAACATTGCGACGGCTGCTCAGATACTACAGTAAATAATTAAACCGCATCACCAGGTCGTCTGTTGTGTGCTCTGAATTGTTCCCCGCCCCCCGAATCATACTTGGCACAGTCAAGGCCAAAGGCAATGTATGTAAATCTAAATAAACTACCGATACATTCCTTAAAACCAATTATGTGCCATCATTAGACGGTTTGAGAAAACTGAATCATATAATTGGCTGTAAAATTAACATTTAGCCATCTTTTAATGTAATGTATTTTGTTAAAATCGAAACGAACATATACCAGAAACAACTAAACAGCAACTTATGACATGCTCTTTCATGAAATAAATTGTGCGCATATATAGCCCTATACACACACACACACACACACACACACACACAATTCTCATTCATAATCAGCTCATTGTGGATTTCAGTGAAATTGCACAAACATGCCAGACATGGCAAAATACAGGTGAAGTACAATCATTTAAAACCTAAGTATTCCTTAAGTGCTTGCCATAAAGTTGCCAATCCCTTGTTCCTTCAGTAACCAATGACATGGCAAACAAGTAACTTCCTAATATCCAGGGTGTTACATGCGCACTCATTAACCAGAAAAAAAAAACAGGGGAAGTTACTGTCCTGACGGCTGTTTGGCGATTCTCACCCAAACGATGAGGAAACAACTGTAACACCATGGTAACCGGAGCAGGACCCAGTAATGGCAGCGGCCCGATTCTGACAAGCTTGACACAAAAATAAACTGGCAGAACAAAATAGATGGGCAATGCTACATTGGATATATTTACAGCTTATTGTGTCCACTTTTAACTCTGCTGCATAAAAAACAAAAAAAAATTCAAAAAGTGATGTCAAATTTAAGCTGAAGACTCAAACTCATTCTTGTTTCAGTCAGGTGATTTTAGGGAAAAGAGAGAGGACATTCTCATGTCTCTCAACATCTAGCTTCAGTGATGGTTCTCCTGATCGGTGTGAAGAGTATAAAGCACAAACACAGAAACAAATGGTATTAAGCG
Source organism: Hiodon tergisus (assembly GCA_025775045.1). NCBI lineage: Eukaryota > Metazoa > Chordata > Actinopteri > Hiodontiformes > Hiodontidae > Hiodon > Hiodon tergisus. The sequence goes on along the minus strand of JAOVYW010036062.1, from coordinate 20,377 downwards.
AAGAGTTGGTTTTGCTTTGGCCCTTTAGTGTTAAAATAAGGTCTGCTTAACATGCCATGAAAGAGGCTCTCTAATTTACAATACATTTTTCATAGGCATTTTACAGAGTTTGGTATGACTGCTGCTCTATTCATACAGGCCAACCAAATTTTATTTATTTTTTAACTTGCATATAACATAAGTGTTAGTAAGTCAAGATAAATACAAAGCAAAATGAGTATATCCAATACCCCAAGATTCAAAAAATATTCATATATAGAATTTTATACTCCAAAAGATAACAAGCAGCTTTACAAACAGTTTATGGCAATTAAACAGCCTAAAAGTAAATTGATTTTCCACTGTAACTTTTAGAAGGAGAATTGCAATGACTTAAATATATTGAATGGCATATCAGAAGACGGGGAAACAAACAGGCATTCCCCATCCATGATGAAATCATTTATGGACAGATCAATTTATTATTTCTTTACCACCGCATCTTGCTCATTCTGTAGATACGAGAGCCACCATCCTAAACTTGTTTCAGTACGCTTTAAGTCAGTATTTGATCCCATAGCAACCAAGAATATTGAACTATTACCCTCTAGAGCAGAATATACGAGATGACAGATGTGCGTCTGGGGTTTTTTTTTCTATGTACAGAAGCAATCTATTTTATTGCAATTGACCGCTAACTTTCGCCAGTGGTTCCATGACAAGTTCCAAAATCCTTCCCATATCTGTATAGTAACTGCAGGAACAAGCTACATGGACTAAGAGTTACATACACACACATGGTTTGTCTCTGAAGAACTCCATGGTTTAAAGATGGGGTCTTTTTTTTGTTTTTGTTTTTTAAAAAGAAAAAAGAAAAGAAGAGGGGGAAAAAAACTTTTCAGTCCCAGTTCTCCCAGTCTTCATCCTCCAGCTGAAAAACAGAGAAACCCAAAATGAGGCACTGATGGGCAAGCTGGGCGTTTCCCAAAAACATTTTCAGAGGCTGCCTGGACCTAACCCTGAAAAAGTCGTTGCATGGAATATGTATAGGTTTGCTTAAGCAACTACTTAAACTAATAATGGCGATGATGTTGGACGTCGCTGATTGTTAAGAAGAGCAACAGAAACCTGTAACAGTACTTCTCTGTTCACTTTTGAATTGGCAGGAAATGCAAGGGAAGATACCTCTCCAGTGGCGTTGACTTTGGAGAGCGCAAGCTGGACCTCCTCTTCTGTCATATCCAAGTCAAAGTCCTTTTCCCAGTCTTCGCTGATGTCTGTACTCGAACCTGCAGCAGGGAACAACGGTACACATAGGGTTCACATGGCATGTTGATCCATGCAGAGGCTTTAGCAAACGCTTAAAGCTGCCACATCTCCTATTCTTCATCTCAGAATATCTGCAAAAGAAAACCGTTCCCTAATATCTTCATGTCAAGTCGGTGAAACGTTTTCCAATGCATTGACAACCGACAATTCACCTCAGTTGTAGTAATAGTAAATTTAATTGTCTTGAAAAATGGTCAAGGTAGCATTAAACTAGCTGGGTAACCTCAGACAGACAGAAGGCAATCACACATCAGTTACGATGTTGATTACTAGCAGGACTGCACGCAATTCAAAGGTTTCAGAAAAAAGCAAATCTAAAAAACATTCTTAATCTTAGCAGCAGCGAGGCAGACCAATGCCGCAGCTTACTTCGATATCGGTTTTATAGGAGATTTGAAGAAAACAGGAAGATTTAAGAATGAAGACTTTTGTGATTTTGTATTTTTTATTAGAGTTCTCTTCAAATAATAGCCCGTATTTATTTTTTAAAATATTTCTCAAAACATACCCTAAAGTGTCAGATTGATAGCTACAGTTCCGTTGTTGATTACTTGTGGTTATCTACCATTTTACACCATAAGGTCACCTCCAGCGCAGCCTCTGAATAGACAACTTCCCTCTGTTAAGCTATGAACAGCTGCTCCTAGCGCTGTCTACATGTCTGTGCGCGTCATTATGAGATTTAACGCCTCTGACCTTTCTTGCCGTTGTTGGAAGGCGTGGACTTTCCGCTGTCGGAGTTGAGCTCAAACACCCTCAGGTCCTGGGGCCCTTCCTCCTTCACAGTGTCCCTCTGGCTAGATGTTCGGAGGACCACAACCTCCTCCACGCCTCCTTCCTCGCGACCCGCCGGCGTCTTAGTGGGCCGCCCCGCCCCCGTGAGCCTGGCCCCCGGCTGCGTTTGGCCCCGACTCCGGTCCCGTTCCGGTTCCGGCTCCTCCAAACTAGCTTCGGTGAGTTTCTGAGCGAGCTCTTCGGTGGCGCCGATGGCCCGGCCAGGCTCGGGTCTCCTCTCCACCTGGGTCGGGAGGCTAACGCTCTCGTTGCTGGCCGAGGGCGTGACCCCCGGCTCCTCCTGGACAACGTCTGGGCGTGTGGAGTCAGCAGGCGGGGGTGTTACCGAGGACACAGGGCGGGTGTCAGGTTGCACGGCGTGGGAATCTTCCAGCGGGGGGGTGAAATCCAAGCGAGACACTGATGCAGCCCCCAGGAAGTCATCTGTAAGGATGGGAAAAAAGGGAACATTTAAAACCGAGGATACCAGCGCCCGACATCAGGGTCTTGAGGACATTTTTAGGGCTTCCTTTTGTCAAAGCCCCAAGGGAGAGATTCAGAAGTCAGATGCTGATATATAACTTTGCGTTGAACATTGAGAAACATCATTAAGGGATAGTTTAGTAGTATTATTAATATGTTGAAGAAGCAAGCATTGTAGGTTTTTATTCCACAGCTGCTTGAGCCAATCTGATGTATTAAATTTATATATTAATATGGAATACTGATTATTTTTTTGAGAAAACAGTCACTATTAATCTCCCAGATGCAGACCAACGTGAAAACCTTCTGGAATAAAAACAGCATGTTTAGCTATAGAGCCACATTTTTGTCAAACTGAAGTCGCCATTACGTAATATGTAATACTCATTAAAAGTGACTCAAAAGTCTATTTGAAATAAGCTGTCATCAAAACTCAACTGCTGCCTGTATAACCCCCCCATACCAAATTTAACTAAATCTGTCCAATTGGAGTGGCTAAGATAAAACAAGGTACATTTTTAAAAATGGTGCCTAAAGAATCCCCCAAGACATCTTAAATATTAGCAAAATCCATCAAATCTTTCTTAAGATGCATCCATAGGTTATTTTAAAATGAGGGAACAGTCACCAGATTTGACTGAGGTCTGCATACCCAACACACACCCCACCCCCAAAAGAAACATCTTTGTTCCAAAATTCCAACTAAATGCATGAAACCATTCTTGCGCTAACAGCAGAGCTCAACCCTATAATTGATTGGCTGACGTGAAACAGGAAGTAACGGACATACCCTCCTCCTCCTCCTCCCAGCCTAGAGCCTCCGAATGAGCCGTCTGTTCTGCCCTCTGTTTCAAGGCCAGTCTTCTCGCTTTCTCCTGTTAACCAAGGCGGAAGGGAAGATGAGGCCGAGAGACATTCCATGTCATATGGCCAACCACGCTGGATAAAAACTCTGGCTCCTAGCAGAAAGGCTGTGTAGTCAATTAGGGCTTGAAGTTCCACTGTTTTACCACTAGATGGCAAATAGACTGCACTAATTGAGTGAGGCAGACCTTGAAACGTTTAATGTTTTTTATTCCCCACCCCCAGGAACAAACACTGCAGACTGAAAATTACCTGGTCCAACTGAAAGACCTTGTAAAAGTAGCGCTGCCAAAATTCAGAATGAGCCACGGCTGCTGGTACCTGCCTCATTAAAGAAGAAATAAAGTTGGTGGTCAATGGCAGAGTAGCACAAAGTGTAATCCATTAAAAGAAGACTTTCTGGGCCACTTGTCCTTACAATATCTCCCTGGAGGAGTCAAATTGATTGCAATTTCCAGAATGACATATACAGGACTCAAACAGAGATAACACCCAGAACCCATTGCCACATGCTTGCGAATGCTGTTGGGGAATTTAGGGATCACCATTTTGGTGTAGAGAGCCCGAATGGAGGGGCTGGTGACCAGGAGCTCAGAGATTTCCCCTTTCTTCTCCTCCAGACTGAAGCTGGAGAGCCAAGTGTCAAACTGCTCTGGGGGACCTGGATAAAGCAGGCACACACGGACACACACAAATTGAATATAAGTAAAAGTAAATGAAAGAGAATGAGAAGAGTATTTATCAGGTCTCATCTGACATGACAAAATAGCCTGTGCAGTAATGGCCTGACAAGACACATAGAAAGAGGTAAGAAAAAAAACAGACCAAAGAGTGTTATCTCTCTGCTACGGGTTATGAAAACAGATCGTTTTAAAAGAAGCCCCCCCTGCAATATTTTTTTAACAGTGGAGTAGCAGAAATTTTTTTTATCACGTTTATTTTCCCTACTTCAAAAAAGTTCACCCCCACAGGGCCAGTGGACCAATACAAGCTGTAGACAACAACAAAAAGTCCTTGGTCCTTCCTAACAATTACAGTGGGTTGGAGTAATTCTAAATTAAATTCAATATGGTTTTCTTCTAAAAAGGGAATATAAAACCTGATAAAACTTTGTTTAGTGCTGAAAAAACATGAGGAGACTATTTGTAAGCAAACTTACCATCAGGCTCATTGCAATACGTTGCTGGGTCTGCCTGTAAACTGTAAAGACGGGCCTAGGAGACAACACATTAAAGTAAACATTAAAGAACATTGTGAATTATACTTCATATGCTAATATGCATTAAGTTTTGTTTCCCCCCCTCCTTAACTGATAGAACGGAGTGGACCTCACCTTGGCACTGTCATACTCCTCTGTGGTGCCTGCAGGCGTGGCCATAAGTGTTATGACATCACAATCAATGGTTTTGTCTGGGGGGGGGGCAAGGGTATCTGTGATCACCCCCAGAATATTGGATATGCCTTTTTTAACCTTCTCAGTGGCATCTGAGGACCCTTCCACCTGTTAACATAAAAATAAACAATGCTGGTTCTGACAAACATATAATAGCCGGGATATTTCTCCGATTCATAATATGCTTCGTCATTCTAATCATAAGATCTTATCAAATACAAGTTGGGCCAAAGTATGTGCAAAGTTTCATTGGCAATTAAATAGTATTTCTTACGTTGGTAGATGTTAACATGACCTGTAACTAATGAAAGTCGTTGCTGAAGCGATGCTGGAAACCCAGTATCCTGAAACTGTCAAGAATGAAAACACTAACATATTTGAGGGCTGTATAACTACATTTTTCCCCACTCTGCTTATCTGTTTTACCTGCTTTTTTTGTTGAAAGATATCAAAATACTGAACTAGACGCATCAACAGAATTACTATTACCAAAATGCACCTGTAGATTGGCTGAAAATTTGTTTATGGGAATCAGAGATCTGTAACCAGAGGGCCTTAAATATTTCACACTTACCCTTCAAATACACTATAGGGCAATTTAGGTTAAGTGCTTTCTTAAGGGTACATACATAGTTCCATTCTGGGATCAGACCTTGGAATTTATAACCCTACACGTGCCGAAGAACCCACATTATAATACACTAATATGGTACTGTTTGAATATTAAACGAAACCTCGCCGAGTCCCTTGAATGTAAACTTCTCAGCACTTGTTCTTTAAAAAGGAGACCACTTACCGCTAATTTGTTTCTGACCGCGCTGGCAGTGGCAACGATGGAACATGCCGTGTCATGTTGTACGACGTTGGAGAACTCCGTCAGGTCACGTTTTATAAACTCGTAAGCTTCTGCGGACTGTAAGAGCACACTCATCTTTATTTTTACCTCACCACACATATTATGATGAGACATCAATTGAATTACATTTTGCGTCCAACTGGGATTCTTCTGTTCAATAAAAACAGGAATTCACAGCAACCCCGAAATCCCTCGGCCGTAATCAAAGCGAGCAATCTAACGGATTAAGAAGTTATAGACAGCCTACCTTGTCTTTGACGGCCTGGAAGCTTTGCTGAAGCCACCCTCCCCACCAACCTCCTTCCCTGAAATACAGGACAAGCACAAAGCATCGGCTTTGTTTAAGACGTCATTGCAAACAGCGCAGTCCCATAACTAGCCAGCTAGCAAAGCTATATTATTAATTACGCATTATTTAATTTTACCTACAGGAAAAAGCATCTTTTAATCCATATTACATACAAGTCCACTCGAACCAATGTGATATGAAGTTAACATTTCGAAATGAATGTTTAAAACATGAATTTTCAGATTATACACATTGTCAGAATGATGTATATCCACGTAAAAACGTAAACCAAAGCTAATATTCGCATTTTATCAAAGACCGTGGTTGCAATATTCTTGTCAACAAACCCAGACAGACTTGTTCGTCATGTCCTGGATCGATTGTCAAATTCACAGAATGTGCAAATCCAGCTAATCATAATTATTTCATGTACATCGAAAAGAATAGCACTAATTTACATTTTAGAACACCGAACTGATTTTTCAAAAAATGTGCGATCTAAAAGGGGAAATAAACAATAAACTATTAGGCGACATAATGCTCACCCTTCAGCCATCTTCAATGCATGACATCATCAATATTTACTGAACTCTGACCCCATCAACCGTGTCAGTCGATTATCAAAAAATGGAACGACGGAAATGTTTTAAAACTATAATTGAAGCTTGAATACAATACCAAATACATTAAATATAAGTATTGTAAGTCTGTAGAGTAATATTCTTTTGGAATTTTCGCTATTTTAAACTACGGCAAATGGGGAGGGTCAAATTGTGCGAGTATTTCCATTTGCAAGGTGGCTCTGAGACCGGAAGATATCGGTAAACTGCCCAATTTGATTTGATTTGAGTTGGTGGGCAGATACCGTTTTTATTTTAATAAAATATGTCATTTATTAAACAAAATGGTGGATAAAACTGAGAATACGTTCAAAAACAAGAAATATCACAGTCTTGTTTGATGAGGTTCCGGCTAACCCGTAACACTTAATTAAAAGAAAGAAAGCCGCACGCCCTTGTTCCAATTTATGAAATAAACGCAGAAAAAAATTATTTTGCTTAATTTGTTAGTGTAACCCTTCACTGACAAAACGCAAATCAATACCCGTTCTAAAAGTTACCTGTAAGAACGTCTCTATGTTATCAGTTATGCTGTTTTAAATTCAGAAAACCCTTAAATAAACAGAGGAAAGGTTAGTGTGATATTTTATTTTTGCGCTTCAGTGTCTACTGAATTTGTATAAGTAGCATTTTTTTTAAAGAGGGAAGAACAAAGTGATGTGTACGAGTTCCTGTTAAAAGTCTTTCCACTTATACAATACGTGGGTGTTAAAAAATCTGGAAGGTGCTTCCTTCTTTTATTTAAAAAAAAAACATTATTATTTATTATTTTATTTATTTCGCCGCACAGTTCAGAGAGAGAGTTTAGCAACTTGATTCAATTAAACATTCACATAAGACGTGCGATCATTTTTCAGAACTGTTAACTATTAAACGAGCTTATTTTCTTTGAACTGTTGTGCATTGTAAACGGGCTTATAAACAAATTATAACAATGGATGACAAAAATGGATTGTACCAAGAGCAGCTTAACCCACTGGACAAAACAGGTGGAAAGAAGATTCTACGGCATATGGTTTCGGAGCTATTGAATTATTAATTTCGTAAAAATATCCAGATGTTCTTCTTAGTATTCGTGTTGCGTGTAGAGTTATACCACAAGCAGAATGGACTTGTGAATATTTTACAAAGTCGTAATCTATTGGTGTAATTTGCTTGTAAATCAATTTACAATGCACAATAGTTCACATAAGCTTGTTTAAAACTTATGTAAAATGATTACACATATCAGACGGTTTTCAAATTAAGTCGAACGACTCTCTCTGCTCAGTGCGGTGAAAATAAATTATGAAATTTGTGAAAAAACACAGTGGTGTGCACGTCAGCGGGATAAAGATGTATTTGGTTTAAACATGCAATTGGGATTAAAGAGCAATTTAAAGCGAATGGTTTTTAAAAACACTAAATTGGGGGGGGGGGGGTGGATGTTCCTTATTTTTCTTTCATATGATAAAAACGCTATTCATAAGACTTTATTCTGTCTCGCTTAGCAGCTATTCAATATCAAATTAACTTTACCGTTGTATAATCATAAAAACTCAATGAACATAAGGAGTTCAATCTGAATCTTATATTCTCAGAGATTTAGTTACAGTCATTTATCAAATTATTATTTTCTAAACACTCAAGACCTGCATCTGCCTGTAACTGAAGAGTCACAAAGTTGTTTGAGCACAATTACAACAAAAAACATTTTGAGGAAAGTGGAGTTAGAGTCATGATCAAATGAACACCTGGGCCTATTGTTTAAGATTGTGTGTGTGATAACGTGCGTGTGTTTCCTGACTCTGTCCCAGCTGTGTCTCCCAGCTCATTAGCATGGGAAGGGATAAGTAAGGGAGGGGATTGCAGGGGGGGAAAAGGTCAGGCCTGGAAGCTTCTGGAAGTGCACACACCCTCCTAATTGAAGTTCCCCTATGCCCAGAAGGCCCATATTGCTTGCGTTTGTTCCACAATATGTCCCCCCTCTCCCAATCTTCCAATCCCTCTAATTGGGGCTTTCTGTTTCCTAATTAACTCCGGTCGTCTTCCTGTACTGGCCTGTGGTGGGTGCATATCAGTGTTTCGATTTACTCTCTGTTTTTCCCAGTTGACTGACCCATCCGTCTAACATGCTTCGGGGTGATATCGTCTATGCTCTGAGTAAATGCCCCTGAGCAAGCCCAAGTCACAACATGATACCCCCTGTGTGCGAGAGTGAGTAAAGACCCAAGGGCTAGCTGATTTTTGGTAAGTATCTTCCTGTGACATTTAGTTCTCGGAATTACCCTTTGTCTTTGGCATTATTTTAGCCTTGTGCTTCTGCTTAAACACTTTGTTGTTTCCTCAGAAAGTTCAGCCCAAATACAGCTGCCGCTGCCCACAAAGTATGTGGTTTTTAATGTAAATGATTTACCTACTGAGCTACTGAATTTGTGATCTGTGGGTTCAAATCCTGGATGGAACAGAGGCTTAACCTGACTCTGGTACAACTCTGTTTGTTGTGTCTTAGCATCTCATATTGTCAATAAAAAGCGCAGTTCAGAACTTTGAGTCGACTCAGCAAAGCACAAAGTGTAATATTTATTACAGTGATCAGTTAATTTTCATGCCCACTCACACACACATTTATTAATATAAAGAGAGGCACACACATACGGAATCTTGAAAAAGTATTTTCCTATGTCTGATTTCAGTATTTTTTGTGTATTTTTGAAACTGAATGCCATCAGATCTTCAACCAAAATCTAACTTTAGATAAAAGGGACACTGCATGAATAAATAACAACATTTTGAAACTTATTTCATTTATTTAATAAAGAAAGTTTACGCTCCAATGTGAAAAAGAAAAGAGGACTCCCTCCACATACTATTACAACTCCCAAAAAAGATTTGACAAAATTCAATGTGACAAATGGGCAATAATGTAGAAAATCTGACGGGGCAAATACTTTTTCACGGTGCAGCACTGTATAAAAAAAAGAGGAAACCCACAGTCACACGCAAAGCACACACATTCATACACTCCGCTTTGCTGCTCCTGCTCCACGGGTTCATGCCATCTGCTACCAATCAGGAAACACCAGCTTAGCAGGAGTCAATGTCACTAATTATCCAAAAGGAGGTATTAAAGGGGAGCTCCACCCCCCGCCAGCAGATTTTTACTAATCCCCACAATGTGTTCGCCTTCCCGTTCCCACCTGTGCCGATGGAGCAGTGGTGGTGGTGGTGGTGATGAAGGGGAGGGAGTGGCGGGCCAATGTCAGGGGAGCAGGACCAGGTGACATGAGAGAGCCAGTCCCTGCTATGGGAGCCCTCTCTAGGCTGGAGAGCAGCTGTCTCCCATACCAGGCCAGCCCCACAGCTGATGGTCCCAGGCTGCGGCAGGGGATCTTTATGATGTCAATACTCCCTCATAAATTAGAGCTAACAGCCTTTGTTGCGGGTGAGTGTCAGGCCTTTAGTCCGACAGTGCTTGTTACTATGATGAAATGGATATTGAATGGGCCGCCAGTGTCGGAGGCACGAGAGCTGGGCCTTCCCCGTTGTGTTCTTTAGGCTGCTATTGTACCACCCTGTTCAGGTCTCTCTCCAGGGGCTACAGCCCTCACAATGGGAGGGTCTGGGAAAGGGTGGTGCTGGGGGTTAGACAGGCAACAGTGGCCCTCTGGTTAATTGATGCACTTACTCTTGCTCTATCCACCTTCCAGTTTCAGTTGTCGAACGTGGGAGATTCTACATATGTCTGATCTTCCGTATTAACCGGATTTAATTTGGCATGTGAGCTGTTTAAAGCGCATAAACCCTAGATTGTTGTTTTCATATCTACTTCTTTTTTTAATTTTAATTTTTTTAATTAATCATTGAAAATGTATCACAAGCATCATTTTTAACATTGCAAAATGAATGCAATGGTGTTTGCCATAAACTTTTCACAATACAAGGGTTGCTGAGCACATATTATGTTGTTTGTGTATGTCTCTGTGTAGCTAACATAACCAACAAATAATTATAAAATAAATAAATAATTATTATTATAAGTAAGATTTATTATTATTATTATTATTATTATTATTATTATTATTATTATTTCGCCATTCTTAATTTAACTGGGTATATGCAGTAGGTAATTTTACCTTTACAAGCACTAAGCAAATACTATTCAAATTGAGGCATGAACAAATCCAGATACCATAAGGATTGCTGTAAAGAGTCTTGTTATCGTCAAAGAGGGGTAGAGGTTATTAAACGTCTGTGTCCTCAGAGGCACTTTGAATAGCAGCCCTTAGTCATGGCAAATGCTTTGGGTTTCCTACCCCGGTTCGCCCCGCGCCGCGACGTCGGGTGGCTGCGAGGACGCTAGTCACACTCCACTGCACAAATGGAGCATTGTCTGGGCCCAACTGTCACATTGAACAGGGGGCGGGGCTGGCTGGTTAGCAACTGACAGGCAGGCGCCCGCCCCCGGCCTCTTGAGTTCTACCCCGAAGGAGCTGACCTCTTTCTGTTATCGTTTAAGAACACTGTGGGAAAACCGAACAATGACTACCATTACAGTGTTACTTCAGAAAGTGTCCTGAGCCTTAAGTAAAAAGTAAAACAGGTGATGGAGAACAATACCATAAATTATATCCAGATCATAATATTTAACACTTATGGTTAACCGTGAACCCCATTGGGTAAAAAAGCAGGATAGTTATGAGGAAACATGAAAATTACTCATTTTTTAATTAATAATATTTATTTTATTTTAAAAAAAACAACAACACTGTACAAATAAACAGCATCATTTTCATTTCTGTCGTTGGCTTGAATTTCATATCCAGTTAGACAGATGAATAGCAGCTTTAAAAATATTTTTCACAGGTCAACTTGCAGAACAACTGCAGCACATTAAGTAGGACTTAAAAAAATAACTTACAAAAGCATTGGGAGAAAATAGCGTTACAATTTAGCAGCAATATACAAAAAAATATATTTATAAAGATTATGTACATGTGTACAAAGCCACGGTTAGCCGCCTCCGTTTTTTTTTCGAACAAAACAAACGGCCATCTCTAAAAGTTGAAATCTCAACCGGCGTCCAAGGTCAGCCCTGGGCATCACCAGCTCACTTTCCCACAGAGAAGCCACTGACCGTGTGTAGACTGGGCACGGTGGCGGAGAGAGGCTGGCACAGTGAGCACGGGCAGAGCATGCCATGGTAGTGACCGTACGAGCCGCCCAGGTGCATGGGATCCTTGAGGAGACTGTGGACGGGGGGGCGGAAGCCCAGGTAGCCCGCGGAGGGCGGAGAGTGGGGGGCGACGCTGGCGGAGGTGGCACCCATGAGGGCATGCAAGGACTGGGCCAGCGGGTGCAGAGCCAACTGTGGCGGAGCGGCAGGGGCGCGGTGCGCTGAGGGGGCCTGCTTGCCAGCACCCCCATACACGTCCCCCACGAGCTTCTTCATCTCCTCCAGAGAGTTGGACAGCATCAGGATGTAGTTGCGGGCCAGCAGCAGGGTGGAGATCTTGGAGAGCTTGCGGACGGAGGGGCCGTTGGCGTAAGGCATTACTTCCCTCAGCCCGTCCATGGCCTGGTTCAGATCGTGCATCCTCTTCCTCTCCCGGCTGTTCACCTTCAGCCGGAGGTCCTGCACACCCTCCTTTTTGTGGTACGTCTGGGCCTTGTTCTTGCTCTTGCCGCCGCCACGCTCCATCCTGGATGGGGCCGCCCCCCGCTCCTGGCAGAAGGACTGGTACTGGCTGGAGAAGAATCCCTCTTCCGAAGTATCCACCACCAGATCGGGGGATGATGCACGACTGGAGTCAGCGTCGGAGTCCATCGCTGCAACAGATACTTGGAGAAAAGCTGATAAAACTCACGGTCGTTCTCAGCCTGGGTCTCTCCGTGTTTCTCTGCTGTTTCCCTGCTCAGGCAGGAAAGCTCAAATGGGGACGTACAGGCAAAGCTTCAGCCTCTCCAGCTTAAACGTGTGTATGTCTTTCTTCAAATGCAGAGACTCTGGCCTCCGTGGGAGTGATGCAGGCAGTTAGAGCAGGCGCTTGCTGAAACGGAACAGAGGGGGCTCATTTATACCCCCACCTCACAAAGGAACAATGGAGCGCATAAAGAGGCACTTAGAGTGACACCCAATGACAGAAGGGGCACACTTTCAGCCCAGCCCTGTTTAACTTCCCTAATATGTCACCCGAAAACACACGCACTTTCATCCACATTTACTAGCTGGAATTTGCACATATGTGGTGAGACAGATACTCTGCTGGTTTACAATCGCACGAAGATGTGATTGGTATGTCAGGTTGTTAAATTGGGGCAAATGACACAGACCTATAGAGATGAACTGTTGATGACAGCGGTGTAACACGTTGACAACACATGTTCAAGAGGGAATTGTGTCTTGTCTTAGCTCATGACCAATACAGACCAGATCATCTGAGGGCCTGTGAAAGGCCCATTAGCCACCCTGGCCAGCGCAATTTCCAGGCCATAACAGTCCAAAAGCCATGTGCAATTGGCCTAAAAAAATGTGGCTCTGATCCTTTTGCACTAAAGATTTTAACCTCTGCGTCACACTTAATGCCACCCATAACCTAACCATTCATGTTCAGTGTGTTAAACTCTCTACGTTTAGGTTCTCGGCTAAGAAATACAACGCAGATTCTTACTGCACAGCTTTTTGCTGGGGAGGCTCTGACAAGAACATCTGACAAGACAAAAAAGAGAAACACAGCAACCAAGAGGGATATTGAACGATATCTAATTTTTCTCAAGACAAACATTTGGGACCAAATTAGCTTCATATGATTTTTATAGCAATGGCCTGCTTTGCACGGATACAACTTGAAGAAACGGCGCACGGGGAAATTTAGGACAATGCAAGTGAATTCCAAAGCTCCCAAACAGTCTGCGAAATTGTTGCAGTTTCACTGGAAGGGGGTTTTACCAAGGGAAGGAGGAGGAGAAGGAGGTGCTGGAGGAATCTGCCGAGTTACGAGAGTTCAGGCCGCACATTGTCTCTCTCTTCTGTCGTAAAGCTCTGAGATTAAGCTGGTTAACTTTCTGAGTAGCGTCGTCGCGCAGGCACTCCTCCATGGCTCTGCGCTGGGGCTTGCCCTCATTAACATCACTATAATGCACTCCGTCTTTTGGGAACAGGGCGCCTCAGCTAAGCCGCCACGTCCCAGGAGCATTATCATGCTAACAGTTTACAGTACTTTAAGCTAGCGGGAGATTTTTGAAATGGATATTACCACGGCTACCCTAAATGCTATGGGAAAGACAAAAGCGCTATCTCATAAAACCCCGGTGTGACTGGGTTTGATTTCTGTTCAGAAGCAAAAGCCATGGAAGACACGCTGTAAACAAGGGATCCTCAATCAGAAACCCACCAAGATCTCAGCAACCTTCTGGTGTCGGGTGGTTACTGAGAACCAGTGCCGGAGAAAGTGATTTGAAATTTGTCATAACTGCCTGATGTGCAACTGGGAGGGGTCCCAATGAGCACAACGGCACGGGGGGTGTCCATTGGGACACCTGCTCAACTTTCAGCTTTCTAGAAGCCGCGAGCAATTGAAGAATCAACTCTGATCACACCAGTTACCTGGTGCAATCTGTCACAGTGAAAAAGCATTCCCCAGATGTCAGGCCCCTCCTTCTTTCCATGTACACGTCTGACTCTCATCCGTTGGTTTCAGCATAAAACTTACATGTCTCGGTCTGAGGTACCAGTAATAAGAAATTATGTTTTTAAACGTTGTTAACACTTTTTTTCGGCCACTGTTCCTGTAAAACATTCCAAATGTATCATCGCGGCGTTGTCGCTGTGCAAATTGGTCAGATTCTACTGTTCGCCAGGAGTGTTTTCTCATCTTAATCTTCTCACGTTTCATGAGCCAAAGTAATGAGACTAAAAGCCAAAAAAATTCCCCAAAAATGTCCTTGTAAAGGAAACACTCCCCTGTCGCAGCAAGTCTGTACAATTACATTCGGTTGCTGACGAGTCAGGGCTGTTTGGTTGCTGCTGCACCACCAGCATAACAGGAGGGATAAACACAGCAATGAGCCAGTATGGAACAGTGGATTTAAATCGACCCCAACACCCCCCAACCCCTACTCCCCCTAAAATGTTCTAGATCCAGAGGGATTGGGATATGGAATTTCCTGTAAAGGCAGACAAAGGCATGTGAAGGAGTGGTGTGGCAGAACTTCTGGAGAAAAACTGACAAACTGAGTTGTGTGAGGTTTGTAGACGAGCCAGTAACCAATTAAAAACCGACTAGGGTTTGCACGTGATTCTCGGAGAACAGAATGTCCTCTAATTATCCATAGACTGCTACTGAAGCTTTTTATGCTCGCCCGGCTGATTTCTTTACATGTAAAGGTATTCAGTAATCACTACAGCTATTCATATGAAAGCGCTTGTGTGGCAGAGCTTGCTGAGAATGAGTTTTGCCATGGACTGTGATGTCACTCCTTAAGTCAAAGACAAGAGTTCCATTGATTCCTTGCGCTAAACGAGCGAACGGTTTCTCTTGTTGGAGGATGTGCCTTATCAGGCTTATCAGGCTGAAGGAAACTGGATCGATTCCCAGTCAAGGTTCCCACGTGGCGACGTGAGTAGGCACTGGCTCCTGATAACTACACCCCATGTATGTCCAGATGCTGGAGAGGTCCTAAACTCTCACTCAAGAGGTTCTGTGGCCTCGGGGGGGGCTAAGGGATGAGGAAGACTCGGGGAGTCGTCCATACGAGGGTCGCCAGGGGGCTTCATGGGCAGGTTAAGTCTGGTTGATATCTTTCACTCAGAGGTGAACTTTCATCACTCTTTGATGTGCTTGTTTTTCTCCTTGCGTCTCTTTTTGCTATGTGTGGCTCAGAGGTGTGTGTACGTCTTAAACAAACCAGACGAACCGGCGTGGACCTAAACTCCTTGCTAAGTAAGCTTGCTCCCCGAGCATGCTGTTATCCATATTCTCTATTTCCCTCAGTCTGAAGGTTTGCAGTAGTTCACAGAGATAATATTGGGGAAAGATAGGCCCCCGTCTCTGCAAGCAGGAGTTTGGCTGGTGCCGTCCACCAAGGATGTAAGCAAGCGATGGGATCTGTGTGAGAAGTGTACATGGGATGGGGCCAAGAAAGACTATAAACTATTGAAGATGTGTTTGCATGGTGAAGTATGGAACATGTAATTTGTGTGTGACTGCTCACCTCTCTTGCAGGAGAATTAAAGCTTTGTCTGAAAACTATCTGAAAACGGAAATTCCTTTGTTGGCTCTTGTTAAAAGAATCTGGATCACAACCTTTTTTGAACTAACGATATGGGTTTTCCCATCATCAGGCTGCTAGCCAAAAACAGACGGGAACTTGGGCAGTCTCATAATTGGGGATTCTGCTTATTAAACTGTCCAGAACAACTTTTTTTTCCACTTCTTTATCAGTCACACTACTGCTTGACAACCAGTTGTATTTTCGTATGGATATTCTACTCTAATCAGATTTGCTTTTCGGGTGATTTCCAGACAAATCATTTACACCTTGCTATGACACAGTACGGTTTGCTTTGAATTCCCCCCTATATTTCATTATTACTACACTTATTTTGTAACCTGTCCATTGGTTGAGGCTGAGGTAAGGATCAGATATTTTTTCTTTAAAAAAAAATATTTTACTGAAATTGGAAACGCTAGTTGTTAAATAGTATCAAGAATCCGCGAGATCCTCATGACTGCTGTTGATTAACACAACACAAAGGTGTTACGCAGGCAACAATTTGGGTTCAAATAAGGTGCTGTCAATTATGTGTTACTACTATAGCCATTTAGCACTAGAGTGTGAATTGCCTTGACTACATAGGCACATAGGGGATCGTGCAGACCTATTTTTTGTGCATTTCGGTCAGTTAATGCTAAAATGTTATAGTACCTTGACCACTAGCAATATTATCAGATCTGATGAAAAGTTATGATAAAGGCACTTCTCCCCACTGAAATCACAATTATATCAAAAACTAATTTTTAATGGTTAATTTCGAATTTTGAATTAATTTGTAATGGTTACCTACAGGCAAGTCCCACTCTGAGCTAGTGCCATAATCAAGCAATGACACAGGTGATGATGTTCACCTAATACATGCTCAATTTATTGCTTAGCTGAAAAAAAATATCTGTGGCAAATATTTTACTTACAGTCCAAAAGCTTTGATATAATTTAATAACGATGTAATAATTCACAATTCAGGTAACAGCAACTGGAAGATGGAATGTTCTTGCAGCTGAAATGTATTAAAAACCTGCCCACACAAAGAAAAGGGAATGATTTTATTGTGCAGGTACACTCATAAGGAGATCCCTATGTTGAACCAGATACAGCTGAACCAGATACAGCTGAACCAGATACAGTTGTACCAGAGACATTTGTACCAGAGACATTTGTACCAGATACACTTGAACCAGAGACAGTTGTACCAGAGACATTTGTACCAGAGACAGTTGTACCAGAGACAGTTGAACCAGATACAGTTGTACCAGAGACATTTGTACCAGAGACATTTGTACCAGAGACACTTGAACCAGATACAGTTGTACCAGAGACAGTTGTACCAGAGACAGTTGAATCAGATACAGTTGAACCAGAGACAGCTGAACCAGATACAGTTGAACCAGAGACAGTTGAACCAGATACAGTTGAACCAGAGACAGTTGAACCAGAGACAGATGTGGAGGAAGGAGAAGAGCCCAGATGTGGAGAATTGTGGTTGACTTTGGTTTTTGATAACCTATTATGTGCATACTTGTGAAGAAGTAGTCTGTACACTTTGTGTAACGTGATACACCTGCCTACAATATTATATTCCACAAAACGGCTCAAAACGGATGAAACGATTACTTCCATGGTGCTCGTTAATTATTTAATAGTGGAATCAAGGGATGGATTATTGGTTGGGAGAAACAGGATGGACCATTTGGGAAGCAACTCTTTGGTCTTTGTACTTCTGTTGGTTATTTAACTAATGGTTAATCGTTAGTCAAATTTGGTCTACGGTAGTGGGAGGTGGACTGGGTTTGTGGCCTCCAATTATACCCATTTCAAGACTAAAACACACATTTTGACAAGGATGGATGTCAGGCAATTTGCAATAAAGTTGCTTAGCAGACGCTTGTATCCAAAGCAAGTTACACAGCTTACAATTACTACATTCACCCACCTGTACAGCCGGATATTTTACTGAAGCAATTCAGGGTAAGTACCTTGCTCAGGGGTACGACAGCTTGAGTGGAACCAGAACCAGCAACCCTTCAGTTCCAAACCTGTCACCTTAACCACCACACCACCAGCAGGCCATACAGGTGACTCAGCACATTGCATTTTGCCATTTGCAGATGAAAAGGAGAAGGGGAAAAAAAAGGTGTGCTGGCAATGTTATACTGATCTCAGTTCAGCTCTGGTGTGAGCCCAGGAAGGCAACACTCTCCTCTCATTCGTGTGTGTGCTGTAACCACACAGAGAGACATCAGAAACAACCCAGAGGTTCCGCGGATGGGGTCTCCGACTTGCCTTTTTAGGTTGGTTTCCTCCTCTGTGTCATGCACCAAAACATGAAACTTTCCATCCAAGGCTTTGCTTTTCAAGCCTAACCATGTTATTCATAGTGTTCACTGTAGTGCCCCCAACCCACCTCAACTACCCCTGGGTTCAGGTTCTGTGGAAGTGCTCAGGTGACCAAGAAACTGCTTTTGGGAGCACCGATGAAGTCAGACAAATAAACTAAACCAATAAAACAATTAAAAATTTGGTGGACAGGGCTTGGTCTCTGAATCTCTGGAATTGTCTGCGGTTTCCAGAGGAAACATTCATGAGGATCCTCTCGTTCTTGCTCTTTCTACTCCATCAGTTAAATAAACAAAGGAGTGTTGAAAATACGCCCATCCTCAGTTCATCAGTTCATCTGACACGTGCGTTCAGTCTGCTGTGGTTTCACTTAGAAAAAGAAAAACTAAAAGGAAACACCTTAGGAAAACCCTTAAATGATATGATTCCCTATGTGCCCTCTCTTCCTCCATAACGTCTTGCTGGAGGCACACTGAGGGGGCACCAGAAAAAGAAAGACGGCACTCTGGCCCAGGAGAAAATGTTTCACCGAGGGAGTGGTGAAGAGAAGAGAATAATATCTGGCTAGCTTCTCTCTGTCTGTGTGGAGTTAGATTAACAGGCCGCCTGTGCAATAGCTCACTTCCTGCTGCGTCGCCACGGTGAATTGCTAATATATTACTATGTGCCTTGTCTGTTATTGGATGTCACACAGTAGTGTCTACGTTGTGCACTGCAGTTCCTCCTGCAGAAACGGCGGAAAGCCCCGGATTTTTACCTCACACAGGCATGGCAGTGTGGCCTGGTCTGCTGAGAAGTGTGTTTGGTACTCAACACCTGGTGAGTAAAAATGGGGGGGGGGGGGGGGCTGTAAGATTAATTAATATTAATGAAATAAGTTCCCAAATAAAACACTTTTTATTTTAACAAGTTTCCCCCTCTTTCCCTAACACGGAGGCACACTTCTCCTAAACGGTAAGAAGTGTCGGTGCATTGTGATTGCGTGCGCCATTGTGTGGGTCACACTTTGAGAACAGTTGGCTGCTCACTGGTGCGTGGCGATGCCTTTGTTTCCCCAATCTGCACACTTCTGGGGCTTGTTCTGTCCCCACCCTAATCAAGTCTGATGACAAGTGACCCGCCACACAATAATTCCCCTCAACAAAGCCAAGGCACGATTCCACTCTTTCATCAGCACCATTGTCTCAGACAGCTACCTTTGCTTGGCGCTCCCTCACCACAGCAACCCTCTCCCCCTGTGGGCCATCCCATCTGTGGATTGGTCTGACATATGTCCATTCGGGCTGCACTGCGGGCCACGCCACTGTATCAGGAGTTGATGATGCCCCCCTTTTGTTTGTGGACAGTGTCCTGGTCATCTCTGAGAGGCTCGCCGTTGACCCTGGGGTCGGAGTAAACAAACCACGAGTGTTGGTGGCCAGCCACATCCCCCAGTTAATGAATAACAAAAGGCCCATCTCTAGCGAGCGGGTGAACCATCCTCAACCCCATTCTGTGAACCCCACTGTCTATTGGCACAGTGATATCAAATAGAGACACCCGATTGGACGGCTTGGAGAAAGGCTTAATGAACTGCAGGAATGCACCTGTCTCTGTTCTGGTGAATGTATTTTAGCTTAATGGGCCAGAACTGTGTCAAGCAATTAGCAGAGAGAGAGTGAGCTTAGCACTCTAAATCTTTTGAGGCTATTCTTTTTTTTGTACACGAAGCACATAGTTCTTTTTTTTTGCAAACACCGTAATAAATATATTGCTTTTGAAGATACGCCAGAACCTAATGGAAGGAATGTAAAAGGAATATCAAATGAATAGATTAGTCACATTTGAAACACAAAGAGCAGATGCAATAACGACCCTCCATAGTATTCCATGCAAACAGTGTAATAGCTCTGCAGAGTCGCACACCAGGGCGAAGTGGTGAAATAATCACACCATTACTGGATGACTTCAACAGAGGTCATGATTAATCAAGGGCAGTGATACCGATGCCATGACTTAGTTACACTTCACCGCTAGTCTTAACAGCCCCCCCCCACACACACACACACACACACACACACACACACACACACAAATACACACACACACATACACACACTCATACATACACAAACACACACACACACACACACACACACACACACACACAGACACACATACACACACACACACACACACATACACACACACAAATACAC
>JAOVYW010036051.1:820-18048 GCA_025775045.1 Hiodon tergisus | reverse complement strand
CGGTGTGCGTGTGTGTGTGTGTGTTTGCGTGTGCGTGTGCGTGTGCGTGCATGTGTCTTTTCTAGGCTGAATGTCCCAAGGCTGAATGCTTTGAATCACTGTCAGCCATTGAGTTGGCTGAACAAATGACCCTGCTGGACCACATTGTCTTCAGAAGCATCCCCTATGAGTAAGTACACCGCAGATACAGATACACTGACTGGGTCAATATAACTGGCAATTCACTAAAAACATTGCAATGAAACAGTCAAGTTAGAGTTAGCTACCATTTCACATGGTATCATTTTGCAGCAAGAGAAAGAGTCACAGTAGAAACTGTATAAAAAAGTGATGTTTATTGCTTTAAAGTAAAATAATACTCATGCGTATCAGGGAGTTTCTAGGCCAGGGGTGGATGAAGGTGGACAAGAATGAAAGGACTCCCTACATCATGAAAACCAGCCAACACTTCAATGATGTAAGGTGTAGAACCATGGAGACCGTTAAATTCAGCCCCCCCGTTATGGTGACAATTTTGTATAATTCGGACAATCATCATCTATAATTGAATAAAGTATAATCTGTGGTGTTGTGTAATCACACAGACCAGGGAAATGAAAGCCACTTGTTACCTATTGGTGTCCTCCCTCTGGCCACACTATGTTGTATCTTTAGTAATCCACCACACATATATGTCCTCTCATTCCCTCTGGTCAAGATGAGCAATCTGGTGGCGTCTCAGATCATGACCCACACGGATGTAGGCTCCAGGGCCAGCTCTATCGAGAAGTGGGTGGCGGTGGCCGACATCTGCCGCTGCCTGCACAACTACAACGGAGTGCTGGAGATCACCTCTGCCCTCAACCGCAGCGCCATCTACAGGCTGAAGAAGACATGGGCCAAGGTGTGCAAGCAGGTGAGTCTATAAACGACCTCGAGAGAAAGGCAGCCGAGGTCTGAGTTGCGCTTACTGCAATGACGTGGCTTTGGTTTTTGTGAATTGGACAAAGATTTCCTGGAGGCAAATTTCAAAAGGGTTGCAGCACGTCATGTTAAAATGCGGTTTGCCTCAAAGTAGTATAGTACCGATTCACAGTGTGTACTGGTGTGTTGTGATGCATTTGCTGTTTCGTTTTGACAGACTAAAGCGTTGATGGACAAGCTGCAGAAGACAGTTTCATCTGAAGGGAGATTTAAAAATCTTAGGGAAACTCTGAAAAAGTAAGAAATGATTTATCTTGCCCGGTATTATGACAATAGGTCTCTGAGGGATTGTACTTTAGTGAAATGTACCCCTGTATGTCCGTCTCCTACCATTCTTTGTATCTCTCCAGCTGTAACCCACCCTGCGTCCCTTATCTGGGCATGTACCTGACAGACCTGGCCTTTATCGAGGAGGGGACCCCTAACTTCACAGAGGAGGGCTTGGTCAACTTCTCAAAGATGAGGATGGTGAGAACGGGGGGGTACTTCAGTGTAACCCTTTGGGGCGTTTCGGCCCGTGACCGCTAGACCCACACACACAGATGATGCTCCATTGGTTTTTACTGTGTATTGATGTTTGCTGTGATGAAGGTTTTTATAGGGTCCCTAGCCACTGTCTACCGGAATTTAGCTCTCCCCCTCTTTGTCCATCCTGTAGATTTCGCACATTATCCGAGAGATCCGGCCGTTCCAGCAGACACCGTACCGGATCGAGCACCAACCCAAGGTAAATCCCAGCGTAACAATGGACTCAGTAACCGTCTTTACGCAAACTGCTGTCACGCTAACTCAATCCCACTGCACCACTGTAACCGTCTTTACGCGGACCGCTCCCACTAACCGTCTTTACGCGGACCGCTCCCACTAACCGTCTTTACGTGGACCGCTCCCTTGCTAACTCAATCCCACTGCACCACTGTAACCATCTTTACACAAACTGCTCCCAGTAACCGTCTTTACGTGGACCGCTCCCTCGCTAACTCAATCCTGTTGCACCACTGTAACCGTCTTTACATAGACCAGATGTGTGCACAGCGGTCTAAACATTTATCTATTACTGAGTCCTTTTTTTACAGTGCACGTCTTAAATCTTTTTCCCATATGTCTTACATAATCATTTATTGCTAATGATGGAGAATTCATCACTTAAATTTGTGCTAATAGTTGACTGATCTAAAGAGCAATCAAAGAATTTCGGGTGTGTAGACTTTGGTTCGGTAGAATCGGCAAATCGTGAACAGCCCCTCAAGTGTGCACAGCTGCCTTCCTCTCTCACGTCCAGGACTGGCTGATTGGTCCGTTCTCTTCCCCCTCCAAGGTCACGCAGTATCTAATGGACAAAACCCTCATCATGGACGAAGACACCCTCTATGATCTGTCCCTTAAGATTGAACCAAGGCTCCCAGCTTGAACCCGAGGTTCCGCGGGACCTTGGCAGTCAGGTGGAGGGCCTGCGAACTGCACGTGCGGCACGTTGTGGGAGAGCAGAGCGCCGTCAATCGCGGACGCAAGGCATGGAGAGGAGATGAGTGACAGACCAATGGGATCGTCTGCTGGTTTGAAAGGGAGAACCAAACCAAGGACTCAAGCATTTGTAATTGGAAGTTAAAAGGAAGTGGAGGAGAGATGTTCCGCTGTGGCCCTGCCCATCACATGACAGGTGATCAGAGAGGCGATGACTGGCAACTGACCTGTCCTGTGTAAACACTGGAGTCGGGGAAAAAAATTGAAATGTAGCATGTACAGAAATGTGACGTCACTTGTGCTTTAATTGAATATTGTGTCATGCTTGGTGGTGTCGGTGTCAGATTAAGACGCAGTGCTTTCTCAGATCTTGGTGACGATTTATAAACCTCTCCAGGTTTCATTTTCATCAGGTTCATTTCCGTCCGTTTCATTCATTTTCGATTCCAGCCGTAGATGTGACACGATTGAACTTGACGCATATTTAGTCTAAGCTGCTGCACGCACAGCATGATCTCATTTTACAGTCGATGACATCATCATTGAGAGTTATCATTTCAAGCTAACATCTACAGGTCTGGTAAGAACAGGAAAAAGGTTTTTGTCTGCTTTGAATTTTTTTAAATGAGTACTTTGAAACAAAACACACCTTTACTTTTCAAAACTGGTTTCAGTCCCTGCCAAGAATAGTTTGATTTTTTTAAGAATTGCCAATAATTATGGTTTGGAACCAAGGTCAAAGCTGATATTTATTAATTAACACTTTTAAGGTGCCTTTTACTAATATCTTGTGGCATATAAAATGGTCATAAATTATATTATTATTATTAAATTTTGACCATGGAGAACTTTTGTTACAGGTATTTTACTTGGTTGACATTTATTTGGAGAAATTTTCAAGAATCTGGAGTCACATTAAATGACATAACAGATATTATTATAATGGACTCGATTATTACAAATATTTTTACAAATAGGAATCAAACCATAATCAATTCATAAGAGTTTTAGAATCAAGAATTTAAAAATAATATTGGCGGATATATTCTCCTTTGCGTTGATATCCAGTTCCAGTGAATGCAGCAAGGCGCTAATGACATTTGGAGATTTTGCCCTGCTGGTCATTCTGAAATGCTAAGTGGTCATACCGAACCCAGGGTC
This sequence comes from Hiodon tergisus, assembly GCA_025775045.1. NCBI lineage: Eukaryota > Metazoa > Chordata > Actinopteri > Hiodontiformes > Hiodontidae > Hiodon > Hiodon tergisus. The sequence goes on along the minus strand of JAOVYW010036051.1, from coordinate 14,460 downwards.
GCTTTCCAATCAGCGAATGCAAACAAGGCATGCATTTGGCTGACCTTTCTGTGTGAGCAGAGGCTGAAACCACTGGGAAGATGAACTCGCTGATTAAACGAGACCTTGACTTCCTCCGGAACAACGTCAATATCTGGCTGCTTGCAGACTTCGTAGAAGGGGAAGAAGAAAAAAAATCACGTTTTAATCATATTCTCTCGTTCAACTTGTTAGAATGCTTTTTAAAAATAGTTATTTAGTGTCCAGTATTTCGTTGTGCTGGGAACTGTTTTAAACAGAGACGCATTTACGAGCATTCTGGTCTAAACAGAATATTAAACAGCCTCTGAAGACTCTCAATTTGGAATTGGGAACCCTCGAGATAAAATTGCTCCTTCTACTGACAATAGTAGGTAAAAGACAAAATATTTGTCACTAGGAACAAAATAACATCTGAGTATTTATTTATATCATTTGATTTGTTAGTGTATTTATTTATTTATTTTAAAATAAAATGCATGTCGTAATTTAAATGTATGCATGTAAGAAACGGTTACTTGTAATTAAATATATAAGTAAATCTTTACTAAGTCCTGTTTAGACAAATTGAACCGTAGCTGATTCAGTCGGACGCTCCTGAGATCAGTGGATTTAAAAGAAAAATTTTAAAATAACGTTTTGAGCTGAAAGAAAAAGATTTGTTTTTGAGGAAGTACCTTAAAAGATTTCTTCACAGAAGGAGGTATAGGAAAGACCAGTGACTTGCTCGGACACAGAAGTTATTATAAGTGTTCTATATTCTCGACTTATATGCTCTAATGCTATGCTTGCATTATTTTATTGTGTTACTTTATTTTATTTAAATTTAGTTATGTAGTTATTTGACCCATTTGTGTACATAACGTCAAACATTTATAGATGTCAAAATGTTTTCAACTGTAAAATATTATAGTCGTGTTTTTGTTCATTTTATCTGATCTTTCCCTTTGAGGAAACGTAAAGAAAGATGTAGCAGCTATATACAAGGTGGAGTTTATTTCTCTCTCTCTCTTTCTGTTGTTGGTCCGGTGTAAATCAGCGGAATAGCATGGTGGGCAAAAGCCGCTGGGTTGTATGCCGTTCCAGAACGCTCCAGAATGAAAAACACAACCACAGGAAGCTTTTGTACATTACTGTATAATATTTCGTATCTCATTTTTGTCCATTGACTCATACAAAGGTTATACAGGTTACATGCCTATAATTACAAGCCTGTATGTAAAAAATAAAAGTCTTACGTCATCAGTATTTTTTATTCCTTTTTTGAACATATTGTATGTGTTTTAGTTTTATTTAATAGATTTGTTTAAATTTGTTGTTGGTTCAAAAATAGTGAGTACCTTTCCAATTTTGTGGGATTTCTAATTTAATGTCAAAGATGTCCAGTAGAACTATTTATTTTGTGTTAGAGTGAGTGCTTGGTTTTTTCTGAGTTAAAAAAAATAATTACAAAATCAAATCAAACGCACAATATTTTGCACACTCTTCGAGGTAAAAAGTATACTAACACAAGGTTATAAGATTTTACCTGTTATATCTGCCCATCAATCATCCCTATAAAATACCCCTATAAAAATGATGCAACACACAAATAGAAACTGTTCTATTCTGCAAATAGAAACTAGGGGAAAAATGTTTCATCTTTAGTTTTGAAATTATACATTTATTCTTTAGGTCTGCCAAAGTGACTATAAGACCCCTGGAAAAACTACCTTTGATGGTGACATTTAATGATAAAGTTCAAACGGATATCAGTCCCAGTCTTAAGGGTAACGGGCTGAGGTATGCCAATGATTAAATAACACATTGAAATAAGTGCAATAATAATATTGTGCAATAATAATACTCATACTTAACTCATTAGAACTGCTTATACCAGTATAACACCAGTCCTGTATACTCATACGCAACTCATTAGAACTGTTTATACCACAACAAGTGTCAAATACAGTGTAAATAAAGTGTAGTCCCATAGACTCATACTTATCTCACTCGAACTGATTAAAATGAGTACGAATGTATGAATACGAAATCAGTACGTTCACATTTTACCCCACCTGGCTGAAATATCCCCCACATTTTCTGTTTCTCACAGCCAAACATTTGTGAATATAGCACTGTGATTGTGAGTTATTTCTATAAACCTTTATCACAGTGGCCACAGACACTAGAAGCAACCAAAATCACAGTTTCAAGACTAAAATTTTCAATTCTAATCAGGAAGCCTAAACAGGACATTTAAAATGTTATCTTCAGTTTATCTGACTAGAAAACCTCGGGCCGATGGCATGCCCTCTGTTGTAATATTTGTTTAGCAGTACCGCCTGACTGAAGTTACCGCCATGGCACGGAAGGGCAAGGTCGATCACGTATTCACAGCGTCCCTTCACCAACATCGCCACAGCTCCACACACTGAGGTGTCAGAGGGGCCCATGCAGCGGGGCCCCGGGTGTTAAACAGATCAGCTCAGAGTGCTCAGGTTACTATTACCGGCAAAATACTGCACCCGTGTAACGTTGTTGTTACCTTGTGGCAGTGTCATTGTTTCCAAGGGAACCGAGTTGAAAATAAACTGCCGGGTTGACTTGCTCCGCCATTCACCTTGACATAACCACTACTGTAATGTGTAATTTGCTTCTGTGTATCCCATATGTCTTAGTGAGATTATTGTGCTCTGCGATGAATGGGAAATATGAGGCTTTGAATGGGAAATATGAGACAATGTTGTACTTAGAGTATACAGTATAGGATATGTATAAACCTAAGAGTAGCAGTGAAATTACAGGGAGCCTTTAAAAAAAAAGAAAAACTACATGCCTCCAAATGAACTGAGAGCTTTGGAGCCCAGCCGCCGGTCGGAGGATTGCCCCCTCTCTGAGGCGACCATGTGCCAACCGTGACGAGCACGTGACCGTGCAGGACAGGACCGGGGGAGGGAGGGGGGGACAACCGGCACACGGGGACGGCTCAAGGTCAAAAACCCGGCTGGAATGCGTGGGCCCGGGACGTGCTGACGGCAGAAATAGGATTGGCCACCGCTGTCAGCTCTAATCCCGTGTCCGAGCAGGGCGCTCGCACAGTCTGCATACGACGTCTCCTGGTGAGAACCGCAGAGACCCGACTCCTGACCCGACTTCTCTTTAGGTAAAGTACCGTCCCCTATTCTCCCCGCAACACATCCCCGCACGGCAGAACCTCCAAGAGACGAGGTTTAAAACCTGAACCCTTTCAAAGGAAAATGCCTGTGTATTTTTTTGGCACTTCTGCGTATTTTGATAGGCGTTCCATTCATGAAATTTGTTCTCCTTCTGTGATGATTTTTAGGTTTTAGGTCGGATTTTTTGCAAATGTATTGGCACTGTAGATATGGCCGTTTGTCTTTAGTATTTAAACGGATTCCAAGTGTGTTGGTCAAGCCAGTCATTTAGGACAGGATTTATGCAGAGAAATCTGACACTGTGATTATGTGCTAATATGTGCTTTTTTTTTTTTTTTTTACTCAGAATATTTACTTCTCAATTAGCTTTTTGAATGGAAAGATAACGTAACGTAGAAAAATCCAATTATTATTGTTTTTCAAACAGATCTAAAGCTTAAATGTTCCTGCAAGCTGAATTCTAAAAGCCATTGTAATAAAAAAATGACTTTTTTGATTTCTTAATCAGTCTCAAATAAATTATTGCAGTCAGGAAATTGCATCGGTCTCGCCTTAAGTGATGTGAAAATCTTCGAGCTGCTCAATTGGAAACTTTTAAATGTCGCGTAAACTCCTGGTAGCTCCCAAAGTTGTGTATTCATCGTGAGAGTTCGGGCTTTGCTCTGGTGGGGCAGTCCCAGACCAGCTGGTCCATTCTGGCTCATTGAGACAGAACCAGCCATGCGTAAACCCACAGTCACAGTCTGAACCACCTTCAGGTGCCCTGCTCTTCCAAGCCTCCTGAACCAGGCGGCGGGTCCCGTAAGCTCCCTCTGACTGGACCAGAACGTCACGACGAATCAGAAGGCCAGTTGGCCAGCAGCCAGTTGAACCTTCACGCTAATGCGCTACCTCAACCTGCTTCTATTAATACCGTAATTACCGCTGATTTTGACTTTGGGCTAGTGTCCTCTTCTGGACGAGAGGCAGACGTGACTTAAAGGATCTATTTAAGGTGATTTGGGCTAAACGATTCAGTGCGTGTTTCTGCGGTGTTGTTTCTGACAGTGTTGGTTACACTCACTCTATGCCCCCAGTTCACCTGTGTTCACGCACTGCTGCCCTTCTGTAGCACAGCAAAGGACGTTCCAGGGATCATTGGTTTCCTGACAGCAAATAATCATAATTTCTCTTCATACATAGCACTGAGATGCGTTAACTCGCTTTTTTATCTTTATTTTAAACCACTGCTGATATTCATACATTAGAAATTTGATGGTCACTTTTTTCTGCCAGATGAATGACATTCATTCATTCATTCATTCATTCATTCATTCATTCATTCATGCCTCACTCTGCCATGTGGTTTCACACAGACCGTTCTCCCTGCTTCTTTTGACCTCTGGAAAATGTGTGTAGCAGTAAGAAGATCCAATTCTGAGTCTACTGCATAAGCTTTTAATGTTTAAAGCATAATGCTATTAAGGAGGTCTGGATTAAGTTCAGCAGCTCGACTGCTGAGTCTTAGTCTCACAGTCTAGTTTTCTGAATAGATTAGTGAAGCCCTGAACAGAGCTACATCAAATCATTTATTTCTTTGAAAACCATCCCTTTTTCTTTTGAAACATCTTTAATGTTTCACACATAATGTAAATTTCCTTCTGTACTTGATGTACATCAATGTACTTGATTTCCTTCTGTAGAACGGGAAAGTTTCATCAGTCCAGGCACTGAGATTGCAAGACTGCCTATGAAGGGCCAGCAGGACATGGTGTCTCCGGAAGCAGACAAGGGGACTCATGTTGTGGTCAAAGTTGAACTCTGTCTCCTGATTTCTTCTCAGGGCTTAACAGCACAAAGATGCCTTTGAAGACGGTGACTCATAAAACAAACAGCTTTGCAGTGCATTGCTGTAGACCACGTGTTTTATAGGATGTAGACCCTTCTTTTGGGCATAGATCAAACGTAGACAAAAACACAGTTTCAATTACAATTCAGTATATTTCTATACGTCGGCATTTTAGATTAAATAAGTCAAATAACAATGATAACAATGTTAAATCCAGCATCCTACAGCCCGCTCAACTCCCGATTGATAAGCTCAATATGCTTATATTTTTGTGTTTGAAACCCCCACCCACCACTTCCCACAGTTGACCTTGTGAAGATTTACTGGTGGAAATGGCGAGCAGCTTCACCAGAATGCTGTCTGGGCGGAACACGGCGGTCATGCTGGCCGGCCTGAGTGCCGGGACACTGGCCTCCGGTTACCTGCTGAGCGACGGTGGCTCTGCTGCCGTAGCGGAGAAAAGGAAGCTGTACCCCCCGAGGTTTGTGAGCGAGCGAGCGCAGGCGACAGATGACCTCACACACCGCAGTTACGTCAGCACACACATGCTGGGTCATTATTCCCATGCTTTCCTTTGGATATAGATGGTAGCTGGCTGCTTCGCATTACATAGTGTGTTAAACCACAATACAGTTTCTGAGGTAACGCTAATATGCTTGGCGGCGAACATCTGTCTTATTCACACAACTATTTACCGTTGGCATTCGTTTTTTAGCTACTGTATAAGCTTGATAAAAATGTGAGGTTAGGCGCGGTGATACAACACGTGTTCAGACTAAAGAATAGCAATATGACACGAGATAAAACCAGAATGACGCGCGTTAAGCGTTTGTTGCTTCTTAACAGCGCTGACTTTCCAGACCTGCGCAAACACAACAATTGCATGGCCTCCGCTCTCACACCGTCCATCTACGCCTCACTGAGAGACAAGCTCACCTCCAACAACTGGAGCTTAGACCAGTGCATCCAGACGGGGGTGGACAACCCCGGGCACCCCTTCATCAAGACCGTGGGGATGGTGGCTGGAGATGAGGAGAGCTACGAGGTACACGGGTTTGGGTCCACTGTCATGGCCGCCAACCTCCGCCTACAGCTGACACCTAGGGAGGGATACACACTGCCAAATCCTTTTGATTGGTTCAACCCTCCTCAGTCCCTGAAAGTCCGTCGGTTGTGTAGTTCTCGTGTGAAAAGACTGGATGTCACCAGGATGTTACCCGGATGTCTTCACGCTGTCTCACACACACAGTTACTGCTCTTTTCTGCAGGTATTCGCGGATCTCTTTGACCCGGTCATTAAGGAAAGGCATAATGGCTATGACCCACGCGTTATGAAGCACCCCACTGACCTGGACAGCTCAAAGGTACTGTGTTCCTTCCCTTCCCCGACTCACAGCTCCGCTCAAGTTTCCCAGAGTGCTCCTCTTCTCCATCCGTCCGATCTGATGGCGCAGTGCGGGCATAAGGCTGGGTCGCTTCAAAGCCCCCCCCCCCCTTCTTTGCTCCCTCAGATCACCTCCGGGATGTTCGATGAGCGCTACGTCCTGTCGTCCCGCGTGCGCACGGGCCGGAGCATCCGAGGGCTGAGCCTGCCCCCGGCCTGCACCCGCTCCGAGCGCCGGGAGGTGGAGCGGGTGACTGTGCAAGCCCTCTCGGGCCTGACGGGTGACCTGGCGGGCCAGTACTACAGCTTGGGGATGATGACTGAGCAGGAACAGCAGAGACTGATCGACGTAAGCAGCCGGGGCCCGGCCCTTCGCTCTAAACCGATCCCTGGGAAAGAACGACGTTGCAATTTAACTTGACGGATCAAATCAAACTAATTAAAATGTGTGTACAGAATTAACAAGGAATAGCTCCGTAGGAAAACGTTGCAAAAACGAATGTTGTCGTTCGCCAAAGATTCAATGTCACTAGTCCGATCACCTAAACATTTCAATACAGCATTACCAATGTTTAACGTTCACGGCAACTGAATAATTATAGCGTAGCGTAGCGGTATTTTTACTGCGGTGCCTTGTGACACTCTGTTCCTCTCGATGCTGGCACGCCTCAGGAGCACTTCCTGTTTGACAAGCCAGTGTCCCCCCTGCTAACGTCAGCCGGGATGGCCAGAGACTGGCCCGATGCTCGGGGGATTTGGTAAGGCAGGGGAGGCAGAGGACCCCGGCGTTTCCCCTCCTGCCTTTGGCAGTAGTAGGCCCCCGCTATTCCTCCACTGTCCTGCTTCCGATGTCACAAGAAGACGTGCACAAGTTATATAGTTATTTCATTATCAAGCTATTTCATATGATCTTATGCTGTAGGAGACTTGTAACTGAAAGTCATTTCCAATATTACAAAGTTTAAAATCTGCCATGGCTGTATTATCTTTACACTTCCTAGGGTCAGATAATTTCCTCATGGGGCCAACAGCGACCGCCCGAACATGATACACTCCAACCAGCCTCAACAGCTCTTACGACTACACCACACATTTTTATCTTCAGGGATTGCAGAACAAAGATATTTTAATATCCGTAGTTTTCAAGTGACATCAGAGCATTTTCTAAATGATTGACATCCATCAGTCATGTTGATCTTAAATGAATCTGCAAACACATTTTTTACCATCTTTCCCCCCATTTTTGCTTCGTAATACCCCGTGGCAACCTGACCTTGTCCCGACCTTCTCCCGACCTTCTCCCGACCTGCTTCCTCTTCCTCTGATCGCCCCTGTTGGCCACCAACCCCAGGACCACTTCCTGTTTGACAAGCCCGTCTCTCCCTTGTTGACATGTGCAGGAATGGCCCGTGATTGGCCAGATGCCAGGGGAATCTGGTACGGTGCATGAGCTTTGCATCACAAGGAGATATTTTTAAAATGGCATGGACTCGTGTGAACCTTGGATTAAATCACTTCATCTTGGCCATTCGCAGTTAACTGATGCAAATTCTAAAGCGGCACGCTTCGTGGACAGTAATATTAAAATTGACTGGAATCCCAGTCTTGCCCAAGGTATCGCAGGGGTTGCTAAGATTGGCCAATCTGATACCTGAATCTGCAGGCACAACAATGAAAAGACCTTCTTGATATGGGTCAACGAGGAGGATCACACCCGGGTCATCTCCATGGAGAAAGGAGGAAACATGAAGAGGGTATTCGAGACGTTTTGCCGGGGACTGAAAGAGGTATAGAAAAAATACATTTACTTTTTTCCCTAAAATAAAAGGCTCAGAGTTGGAGGGTGCCACTCGGAAGTACGTAAGATTCTTTCTCAGATCGAAAGCATTTATTTTAGATGTTTTTGTGTCAAAGAAAGCACTGTTTACATTAAGGACTGGAGTTATACAGTAAGATGGTTTGCCACGATACGTAGTTGACATGAATTCAGAACAATACAAAGGGTTTAAACTAGAGAAGAAATAAAATGAACCCGTGTGGAGATCCGCAGCGGTGGAAATGAGGTTCTTGTAGGTGTTTCTCGGGAGCACACTGTACGTAGCACACATGCACGTGTTTTTACGGATCCACTGCCGCGTGTTCACAAGCCCCTTTAGCTGGTCCTTCGTTCTGCCTTGAAGGTGGAGAGGCTGATCAAGGAGCGAGGCTGGGAGTTCATGTGGAACGAGCGTCTGGGCTACATCCTGACCTGCCCCTCCAACCTGGGCACGGGCCTCAGGGCAGGGGTCCACGTCCGCCTGCCCAACCTCAGCAAGGTGAGTGCAGGCTCGGTGATGAACGGAGAACGGAGAATGGTGAACAGAGCCTGACCGCGTAGCCTTGTGTGCTCACTCTGCGCAGGACGCCCGCTTCGGTAAGATCCTAGACAACCTGAGGCTCCAGAAGAGAGGCACTGGGGGTGTGGACACTGCAGCTGTTGGGGACACTTTCGACATTTCCAACCTCGACCGGCTGGGGAAATCTGAGGTAAACATGGACACAATTACAAAATTACAATTACAGATTCAGTTTTAGCCTTAATACTTTTATATACTAAATCTTATCAAAAAAAGAAGTCATTTATACCACTGCACCATGGTACTAATGATGAAATATTATCAACGTTTTAACTAGTGTAATACATATGTAACATAATTTCAAAAAATTACTATGAAATACGTGATTTTGTTTAGTGTTTGCCCAAACTGACAGCTTATTTGATTGTTCAGAAATATTCAATTTCCTTACATCCTGATAAATGCATACCTGGCTCTTACGAAGGTGGAGCTTGTCCAGCTGGTGATTGACGGAGTCAACTACCTGATCGACTGCGAGAAGAAGCTGGAGAAGGGTCAAGACATCAAAGTCCCTCCCCCCCTCCCCCAGTTCAAGAGATGACCTGGGAGCGTGCTGCTGGGGAGATGATGTCCCTCCCCCCGCTTGCTGTGAAAATTGAAGGTCTTACATGTATGCTAGCCCCAATAAATCATTCTAACACAGCGCCCTGTGTCTGGCCTGGTTTTTATACCGGGGACTGCCTGTCTGTGTAATTCATTCTATCACAGTGCCCTGTGTCTGGCCTGGTTTTTATACCGGGGACTGCCAGTCTGTATAATTCATTCTATCACAGCGCCCTGTGTCTGGCCTGGTTTTTATACCGGGGACTGCCGGTCTGTGTAAATCATTCTAACACAGAGCCCTGTGTCTGGCCTGGTTTTTATACCGGGGACTGCCTGTCTGTGTAATTCATTCTATCACAGTGCCCTGTGTCTGTTTCTGAGATGTGTTGCATGTTAATGACACAGCTTTGTTAAAAAAATGGCAGATAAAATAGCTCTTTGGTAAAATACGATAAAGGGAACAGTTGTACCGTATAATTTTAGGAAGACTAGCATGGCAATTACTCCAGTTTATTCAGAACACTCTCTTTCAATCCTCAATTTCCAAATAGTTTTCTTACACCCATACATCAACACAGTGCCAGCATTTGAATTTAGAAACGACACAGAATGAAATTAATGTAACCCTAATTGTGAATACACAGACGAAACGTTTGTTATTGTCCCTAAAACATAGCGCATGCGTTTATGTAAATCAGATAACGTGGAACAACTGCACATAGAAATTTTCTCATTTTTAACCAAACAGTGCTTGCCTGTAACTGATAACGGTTTCTTGAATCATTCCAAATGGCAAAAATACATAGTTGTTCCTAATGGATTCAACAGCTCTCGTAGTCACTGGTAAAAGGAACATTTTTTGCGGGTTATTGGGCGCTGAAATTCTCCCCATTATGTGAAATTCATCTGGGATTTGAAAAGAATGAATAAAAACTCAGGCGAGCGTCGAAGGGCAATGTCATGATAAGTCTATGCTCAGGGTTCGACCCAGTCCTCGCCGAAGAACAGACCTTAGTCGTTGCAGTCTGATCCGCCCCCTTTATATCCAATTCCGGCACCTTCAGTAGCACCGTTATGGTCCGTAATGGGCTTAATTCCCCAACACCGGGCCAAACTCATTAGACCCAACAGTAATGCGCCATTGCTCACATCCGAGCCGCTGCTGTGCCGTTTCTAGACAACACCAGACATCACACTCAGTCCAACATTTAGCTTTACCTGTGGGGAGTGATTTTCTGAATGGGTTTATCAGTCTGGTTCTTCCACTGAAATATATATATATATATATATATATATATATATATATATCTCATGGACTCTACCGTGACCTTGCTACGCGTTTTTGTGTTGCGAGGGTCCCGATAAGCAACCTCAGGATTGTCCCACTAATGACCCCTGGCCTGGATTCAGTCCGAACGCAGTCTGTCGGGTCCCGTCATTAGAAAGCTAAGAGTCTTTCTGGGGCTAATTTCTCCCCCGAAAAGCAGATTACTGACGTGTATCCAGTAAGGCTATTAGCGCTGCAGTTAGCTATCCAGTGGGAAGTTTGGGTGAGAGGGCAGTGACAGGCAGGGGGGCACTAGGAAATAATGTGCCGGCGAAGGGAAAAAAACAAACAGCCAATCCAGGGTACATTGTGGAGGCACGCAGGCTCGAAAAGAATCCTGGAGGGTATTTATAGGAGGGCAACGTGCAGAGCCCTGGTGCACCCACGCCACGGACTAAACGGGGATGAGGCGTGGGTACAGTTGGTCTGGGAGGGGGGTCACCGCACTTGCCCAACCCCCATACCACTTTAACTTCTGGCTGGTTTTGAGGCAGGTAACAACCAATTAGCATGCTAGCCGGCTAGATGCGTTTGGCTGAACTGCTATTTACATATCGTTAAGGGGCATAATTGGATGCACAAATCAGTTTTTCCCTGCTTGAAGTGCAATGCCTCCAACTCAGCTGGCCGTTTGCAGTCAAACCGAATTAACTCAATAAAAAAATTCTCGCCTTCTGTGTGGTGACGTATCTTTCTAATTTTCTCAGGAATAACGCACTAAATAGAAAAAAACTTGTAGGGCAGAAAGTCCTACAGGACAACACGTTTGATATGTTTTTTTTTAAAAATGGTACCATTATGCCCTCTAGTGGCGATATAATTCCAAATTAACTTTTTTTTTTTAATCGTTGGCGGCTGAAGGACGGCTTTTCCATTCTTAGCATCAGAGGTGGGTTATTAAAGCTGTCCTCGACGTGTACTGCCATTTGTCTATTACAGTTTGCTATAACGACGAAATTATGACAAGAAATCTGCTCTCTTTAATTCATGTTTTTTATATTTAAATTGTAATTTATTGTAATAGATATATAGCCATATAGAAAAACTAATGAGACATAGACATTTTTTAAATGTCGCTTTTAAGTATATTTCATGACGTTTTTATGAAAAACAGTTTAGTATCTGTTTAAGAGCGAAGTTATAACTTGAGGACACATCTTTTATTTTGAATCCTAATGTTAAGCAGCTATCCACAGAAATTCATTTAAAACAATAACCTTTCTCACACATAGCTAAGTCCTCTGAAATCTATATATTTTTACTTATTTAAAATTTTAGATCTGCGACTCAGCAGACCCCCCCCCAATTGTTTCTAGTACACCAACCAGCCGAACTTCCGGGACACTTTCTGTCCATTCATTCCGCTGCTCATATTACATCTTATCCATTTTATCCACTAGGTGGCACAAGCACACTGTGACACAGTATGGGTTCTAGCCATGGGTATTGTTTTCTTATCCGACCGAATAACTGGTGTCAGAAGCGGCGCTGAGATAACAGAAGCTGGTAGACGGAAGGCTGCGTCGTTTGAAGGAACCACTGCCCTTGTCCTCAGCCAATGACCCAATGATCAAATCCTACACTTTCTCACACTCCGACCGATAAACCCCTCACTGTAAATTTGACCTTTAACCAAGTATTGAAAATGTAAGCTGTATAAATGACAAGCCACCACTCAATGGGACAAGTACAAAAGCCCCCCCCCCATAAAAGAATCCTGTTGATTTTTTATCTCTAAGTAAAAAGATTAAACACTCAGACATTGAGACATTGGATCTTGTTGGCAGGGGCAGGTTTATGTGTTTGGTGCAGTTAGGATGGGTAAAATCATTCAGAAGAAATGTCAGTCTGTGACAGGCAACTGTGACAGGGCTTTCTATGCTAAAGAGATGAGCCCTACTTTCAGCTGGGTCACACTAGGAGAAGCCAAAACCCAGGGGAGAGGGTACTGTGTTTGTACTGTGATATAGCAGCTACTGGGCATTTTTCTTGGTGACCCAGACCCGGTGAGACAAACGTCCAGGGACAAAACCTGTCTTCACCGCAAACTACCCTGCTTCCGTCAGCATTCGCATATGTTTATCCAGAACTGATGTTCGTCCACACGCCTAACCTGCGGTTTCGGATCGACTTGGTGGAAGTTCACAGAATTGCTGTCTTACCAGGTCTGTCGCAGCATAAACTCTCAGTTTTCCAACACAGAGCGTCTTTAACACAGAGCATCTTCAATGCAGAGCACCTTCAGTGCAGAGCATCTTCAGTGCAGAGCACCTTCAGTGCAGAGCGTCTTTAACACAGAGCATCTTCAGTGCAGAGCACCTTCAGTGCAGAGCGTCTTTAACACAGAGCACCTTCAGTGCAGAGCGTCTTTAACACAGAGCACCTTCAGTGCAGAGCGTCTTCAGTGCAGAGCATCTTTAACGCAGAGCACCTTCAGTGCAGAGCTTCTTTAACGCAGAGCACCTTCAGTGCAGAGCGTCTTTAACACAGAGCATCTTCAATGCAGAGCACCTTCAATGCAGAGCACCTTCAATGCAGAGCACCTTCAGTGCAGAGCGTCTTTAACACAGAGCATCTTCAATGCAGAGCACCTTCAACACATCCCTGACCCACAGTCAGCCGCTGCGCTTATATGGAGTGTTCTACCGACAGGAAGTCAGAGTATTCTACGGACAGGAAGTCAGAGTGTTCTACATACAGGAAGTCAGAGTGTTCTACATACAGGAATTCCGACTGTTCAACGCACAGGAAGTCAGAGTGTTTTACGGACAGGAAGTCAGTGTTCTACGGACAGGAAGTCAGAGTGTTCTACATACAGGAAGTCAGAGTGTTCTACATACAGGAAGTCCGACTGTTCAACGCACAGGAAGTCAGAGTGTTTTACGGACAGGAAGTCAGAGTGTTCTACCGACAGGAAGTCAGAGTGTTCTACATACAGGAAGTCAGAGTGTTCTACATACAGGAAGTCCGACTGTTCAACGCACAG
>JAOVYW010036041.1:3177-26523 GCA_025775045.1 Hiodon tergisus | reverse complement strand
TGCCGGTCTTTGGGGATGATGTGACCCAGTCCTTGATGCAGCAAACCAGCAGGGCCAAAATTCTGAACATGCAGGACTGACATTAAAAAAAATAATGAAATGTAGAATCGAACTAAGAATTTCTGTAGAGAAAGTGTTCCTGTTTTACAGGACAAAAAGATCCTCACAGTCCCACGTGTCTGCTTGGGTGCCGCAGAGTTCCTATTTTCACACGGTGAGAAACAGGAAGTGTGCCTTCCAATAAGCTCTGGAGCTGTCACACAGACATTGTGCTTCCAGTTTGCATGGATGTCTGTTTGAGAAAGAGGGTAACGTGTTTGACATGAAAGCATATATTAGGTTTCTGATTTTCACCAGAAACTTTCCTACCACACGTGTGTATTGTAGCAACTGTCTGATTATAGGGTGTGTCATACTCACAGAATCATAAAAACCACCAATCAGACACAATTTTAACAAGAAAAATCATAATTTAATTATCAGGCAGAGGCACAATGGGACAGGACAAGACAAAAGGGTCAGTTGCCAAAACAGGTTCTTGTACAGAAACGAGTCTTAACAAGCCCCTAACACCCTCAGAATTTTCTACGCAGTATCGGTTGCAATTTAAGTCTGTGATTTACTGTGCCTGTTATGAGCAAGCACGTCTTCCTCCCCGAGTTTTCTCTGCTCAGATGCTCCACTTTCTCTCGCTGTAGCTGCTCTTTGAGCTAGCTCACTTCCTCGACTACTGCCTCAACCCTCTTCCGGAGGTCCTCGCTGGCCTTCTTGTGGGAACTCTCCTTTTCCTGGAGGGCCACCTCGCCACTTCTACCCTTGTTTCAGCTGAGTTTGCAGGGACTGGATGAGCCTTCCCAGGCTGATAAAATCTGCTTGTTTTTACCTTTTGCTGGTTCAGCTACAATGGTGCATTCTCCAGGCTATTGCTCCTCATCTGGAGCTCCTGTTGTAGCTGAATTATATCAGCCTGCACTTTCATCATCTGGGTCTTCATGGTCACCTCTAATATCTGCTTAGCATCACCTTGGCCATGTAACATTTTGCCAGCTACTCCAGTTGGATTGCCCGGTCAGCTCGCTGCTGTTCCAAAACATTGTGAGCATTCCTTAAAGAGCTGCACTGAGCAACAAGCCTTAAATTCACACTTGAATTGCCATTGATGGCCTGCAGAAGTACATGGTCCAGCAAAAGTTTGTCTGTAGAATCTGTTTCATCCTAGAGCCTATCCAGGACCAAAACACTGTGCAAAATTGATTTTCATACAAGGATTTAAAAAATGGGTCTTTTAAAATTAGGTTCTCTATAATTATGTTCAAGATGGCTCTAAACATCCTTCACTCTTTCTCCTCAGGAACAGGCTCTGACTAAACAGTCCAGTAGTCTTTTATACTGTAGCTGATTGAACCATTTCCTCCAGCTGTACTAATTTAAAAAGCTATGGACTGTTGGAAATCAGCAAGAGTCCTTGAACATCAGGCTTGCTGGTTTTAAAGGGGCATAACACAGATTTCCAAACCAGCCTTTTGCCACATTATGTCAACCAGCAGCAATGAAATTAAGAACAAGAACCTGAATCCTTGATTCACTGCTGATGAGCCCTGAGAAATCCTGGGGTTTAAGGGTGCAGTTAACTGGATAATCAAGGGAAGGCGTGAGAAGACCAAAAGGCATCGAACTATTTTAAAACCTGCCAGTTGGGGTGACCTAATAGGTATAATCCCTGGAAATGGGGCCGGTCTGGAACTGCCGGGATTAAGAGCAGAGATAGTGGGGAGGTGGACAAAGCCCGTTACCTCGCCGCCATCCTCTATTCTGAGCACACAGCAGCAGAGGAACATGGGAATATTTCACACCACCAATGACGCTGTGAGACAGTGAACCGACTCGACAGCTGCAAGTTAAAGGTCAGTAATTTCTAACAACTATCCCTGAACAGGAAAACACCTGCAGAGTGCAGGTAGAAAGTAATAATTAGGTCCTCACTCAACAGTCAAAGCCCACATTGCACAGCTGAGTGGACTCTGCACAGTTGCATCTCAGCCAAACCATTGTAGGGGCAGCTCGACCCTTAAACCGGAGCCCATCAGGCCTTAGGAATAGGCGCAGCTATAGACTGGGCCTTGTGGCAGGAGTTGACCAGCATCTTGAGATTTAGCAGGTCATCAAATCAGGTTCCTACCAGGATTAATAAAGTATTCTGGGGTTTAACAGTTTCATTGACCCAATTGCTGCACAAACCATTCTCAGGTCAATGCCTCTTCTCTTGCCAGAAGAACTGGAATACAGAAATTTGTATTTCTCAGGCACATGTAAACAGACACACAATCAAGTTTTAAATTATTTATTAGAAACACCAAAAAAATACATTTCCATATTCAAACAATACAAAAAAAAAGATTACTATACCAAACAGCACTCAAGGGTAACAAAAGGCAATACAATCTAATTTCTGTCTAAAGTGTTAAACAATGTAATTTTTTAATTGAATGTTTAATGAAAGGCAGGTGCGGGAGTCGGTGCTAGATGTGGAATGCGGTTGACTAAGTAAACAGGAAAGTATATGCCAGTCACCTTAGACACTCAGGTGTGCACAAATTGTTTGTGTGCGACGTCATTGCAGTGAGCAGGAGGTATTCATCCTGTGGGCCCTTCTCTGTAATCATAACTTACTGTGGTCCTCATCTTTTCCGAAGCAGGCAAGAGCCGACCACAACAGTTCTTCAGCTGGCAGCTTTAGCTGGTACACAGGGACATAAAGCTTGCCAGTGAAGAACTGCTGAGGGTCAGCCAATACACACCTGCCAGGCTGGAGGCTGCACCTGGGTGGGAGAGAAAGTGAGAGAGAGAAAGTGAGAGAGAGGACTGCTCCTGGGCAACACCAATCCCTCTGCCAGGCTGGGAGCCATAGCTGGGGAACGAGAGAAAAAGAACACATTAGACCAGGGCTGTCTAGACAGTCTGAGGGCAGGGCCAGGCAGCCGGATTGGAAGCCTGTGGTCACTCTTAAAGGTCTGGGCCCCTGCTGCAGAGATTCCACAAGAGAATGGAGGAGACTCTGTTCAAACCCCTCCCCCACACCAATAATCCAAAACAGGACCAGGGGCCGTACTGCAACAGCCAGTGTTGGCTGTTATATTTCAGCTCTAGCCTTCCCAGGGCAGCAAAAAAAAAAAAAAAACCCCACAGGGACCCTTCACAACCTAGTAGGAAGGATCACAGTGGTGTACTGTGGTGAAAAGACAGTGAATAAGGTATCGGACTGGTGTCCGGTAGACAAAATCCTGGGACCAGCAATGCTCCTGTACCTGAACCACTTAAAGTATGCAAAAATATAAGCCTGCAAGTTGCACTTGTCTACTTTGCAACATAAAGAAACATCCTGCCCAAGGAGGAAGTGAGGCAGATTCCAAGCACTTTGGCCGATTACCGTTGTTATAGCTCCTTCATGGAGGAAGTTCGCCTATCCAGAGGTTAACCTCATCCATGTCAGAGCAGGACTGAGAGTGCAGATATAAACGTGCATGCAGCCTCAGAGATACACCGATTCCAGCCCTCAGCGACACTCTGTTAAAAACTTTGCCACACAAATTTTTTTAGGTTCAGGTATAAAACCTGGGCTAGCATGTTTACAGCTGCGCCGTTAGCTGGTTGCCCTCGCCGTCTAGTACTGAGCCCCAATGAGGTCTGATCAGCATACGAAAGGGCTAGGCTGGACATCCTGCCACACACACCTACTTACACACCCCCTGTCCCAGCTCTACGAAAGGTTAATCACTTTAGGCCCTCTGATTAATAAGGAGTCACCAAACAAAATCACATTGCATAATTTAGCAGCTCACAATATGTCAAAATCAATTCTGTTTAGTTCAGTGCATCTTCAGAGGCAAGTTGGTAAACTCTCAAGCAGTTTTACCTGACATAGGTGATCAGCGCAAACACATACGTTGCAACAGCTCCTGGACAACCTTTTGTGAACCTCCTGTGATTCTAAATCAAAAACACACTGAACATGAGTCCATCTACTCAATGTTCACAGAAGCGTCCAGTAGCCATAGCCCTTTTTGGAATTTGCAGTTATTTTTGCATTTTCTTAACGAATAGGAATAACCACATGTGCGAATGCATCTTGGGCCGTCGCTATGAATCCTGTCACCCAACATGCGGAGGGCGAAAAAGTATGACCAGTCACCTCCAATCAAGTAGCCTTCTGGGCACCCGTCTACTTTTCACTATGTAGGCTTCATAGCCCGCTAGAGAGGTTTAGCACTAATAGGAGGAGGGGTCCATCCTTCTCAACAACACTTCCAGTCTGTGGGAGTCTGGGAAGCTGAGAGTTGATACCAGTTACTGACGAGCCAATAGAAGCACTACATATTTCACCAATCCCAGACAGGGCTGGCGCTCTGTCAACTGTGTGGCACTGCTGCATTCTCCTGGTTGCAATCAGCAAAAGCCACAAACTGGATTTGAACTGGCAAATTCCAGTTCATAGAGGTCACTCTCGGACCAAAGCCTTTAAATTAGTTTTTTATACACACATACACAAACATAGCACTCTGTAGCAACATGAGGGAACCCAGGGCCCAGCCAATAAACGCGAGCGGACATTCAGTCCTCTGGACAGACCACAGCAAGCAAGAGTACAGGATCAGTTCCACTCCATGACTCAGCAGTCATGTTTCAACCGCAAAACTTTACGGAGAAATCATATGCCGGGGAAATGTTTGGCCTGAGGAGTTCTCCCCTGACCCTGTGCAAACTGTCACATGCTCCCTGGTTTCCCCCCCAAGCAAGTTAGTACTGAAAGCATTGGTGGTTAGTAAACCGAGATGAACTTGCTGGCTGGTCACAAGCACACACCTTCATCATCCCAGAGCCCAACCCCTCCGCTACACACAGACAGAGAATCCCTGCCCTGCCATAGCCACAAGCAATCTATAGATCGAAACGTTAGTCACCACTGTGCTCCCAATGGCAAATAAATTCAGTGAACACCAGGGATGTGGAGCATGCTTAATTAAACAGAGAAGAGAGGGAGCAAACCTAGAAGCCCCTACGGCAGAAACGTTGGGATGAGGGGCATCCATGCAATTCCTAAGGTCCCGGGAGCACCACAGACCATATCACTACAGCATCCCCCTGCAGGTCACCACAGAGGCACAGTCTTCTCCTCCTTGCTGTTAGGACCTCAGGAGGGAAACGCTATGGTTTCTCAACATTTCCTTCATTTCCTGTCCTTGGGTTCTCCTTCAGCCAGGAAACAAAACCAAAGTATGGATGCTGGTGACAGGTGTTTAGGAGTGCATGAGTACCTATAAGGGCACCATCTCTGCTCTCCCGGGCTCAGGAGTCATTCCGTTGCACGGCTGCAGGGTCGAATGCACAAACACATCTCAGGAGGAATGTTTGCTAGGAAAAAAATCATGAGAAAACGGCCTCATTCACACGTACACACTGTGTGCTCAGTCTGTCAGTTCTCACCTTCCTGCGTTTCCCTCTCTACCAAACAAAATTCTGCAAACCACTTCTGCCACATACAGCGAGCAAAAGCAAGTGATATGGAAGTAAATTCCTGCAGCATTTGTGGATGGGAATGACTCCATGGAAATGCGGAAGCAGCAGAACCATCTAAGGAATTCTGACCAGCTCCAGCTAATACCTCCACTGGGAGCCATTTCACCAGCTCTGGCTGAATCCGGAGACTTCCCCGTAAATCTCATCCCGGGGGGGGGGCACCAGAACTGCCAGCCTGGACACGGACACGGACATCCTGAACTGGAATAAACTTGGGGAGAGAACCTCCCCCAATATTTTAAACACATTAAAAACTGCAATTAGATGTGGCGCTACATCAACCACATGTCAACCAAAAAACCCAGGAGCCAAGAAGAACAAGCACAGAGCATTTTCAAGAGCTAATGGGTTTTAACGCTCATAAAACTTAAATCACAGACTCAACCCACATAAGACTGCAAATATCCAGTCCTGATCGAGTACCAAGCTCCTTCACTACAACACTATCTTTAAACAGTGCCTATCATCAAATATGTCTGTCCCGCTCTACAATTGGTAGAATTAACCTTTGGGCCCTCTGCGAACAGATCATTAACAGTGACTCACAGCCATGGTGGAATTACAATGAAGAGTGACAATGTCATGGGTCACACACAGTGCAGGCTGAGGAATCCTCTCCCCGGTTACTCAAGAACCGTTAAAGGTTAGTTGGCCCCAACCATTTCCCTGTACAAGAAAAAGTGGTACAGCTTACAACAAATGAGAACTTGGTGTTTTGTGCAAGAATAAGTAATTTATCTAATGGAAATGTGAGTGGAAGCTCAAGCAAAAGAAACCGACCAGCCAAAAGCTCAATGTCTGCATTCCACTGGAGGACAACAGTCCGGAGGCCAATATTCTTACCCAAGCCATGTAACCTCCATCTTTCCAACTGATTCATGGGTTAGAACCTGTGCGCTGAACACATCCAGAATGCTCAGTACACGTGTCGAAGATTACATTGTTCCAAGACAAGCGGAGCCCAAGTCCAAGAGAGGCAGAGGACAATAACCAGCAATGCCAGGGCAGAGCACATCCTCCTGGAACCTACATCGTCCAAGCGCTGCCAGACCACCAACGGAACTAGAGTTTCAAGCAGTCTGATCTTCAAATTCTGAAAGGGTCAGCAGGTAGTAGCCTCAGTCATCAATAAGTACAGCACACCATCCATTCACCACTAGCACTACTAAGGAACAAATCCATTTTAATATTGTTGGCCCCACATTCCTCTAAAAAATATTGATCGGCGCAAGACCAATCATTCGCTGTGTGCTCTGAATGAGAAACACACTGGACGTGCCAGGATTTTCTAGCAGTCAGACTGATTGACAATCAACTAATCTGGTCTGGCTGATCACCATCTCAGCAGCACGGTCTAGAAGACTTAAATAGAAATAAGCAGGCCTGCTTGCACATCACCAATGCAGTTCGGGGAAAAAGACAGACGTTTATTCATTCGGTTTCCACTGTGGAGTACACTGGTCAATTCATCAGTGATTGAGTTTGTGACAAAGATAACGACAGGTCAAGTCCATACAGAAAAAATAAAAAAACAATCGCTAGGTGCGGCCTCTGGAAAGCCAATGTCAGCACTAGCTGACTGACTGACTGACTGCAGATGAACAACCCCTGATCGAAACCGACACTAGCTGCTCCACAAAACAGACTGGGATCTGCAGCTCCAGGCATCAGTCCAAGATATCTAACCTTTATCCCCTTGGAACAGTTAAAACAGCACAACTCGGGGCTAATTCACTGAAAAAACATGCTCATGGGTAGATTCTACATTTTTTCATCATTAGAAAAATGGCTATCTGTATGGTCCTAGCTGCTTATTTAAGAAATAAATTCCTGTGGGCTGAGGAATAAGCGAATGGACCTCATTCGTCTGTTTGCAGCACAAGACATCCTGATTGTCGCACAGCAAACCACACCCAAGCCTCTAACCACAAGCATAAAAATAAAATATTTGGGAATACTTTCAACACCAATACTACAAAAACATGTTTAGAGCAAATAAAGGCAGAGTGTCGTTTTGGAGGCATGTGATGCCAGTCCACAGTCACTAGCTCTCACTGGCTGAGGCCACTTGAGATGTACCAACCAAGGATTCAACTTGGTTCAGGCAAGAGGTAGCATCTCCACAGCCTCTCACATAGTCCTATATCCAACCAACAATTTCAAAGAGTCTCCTGTGGTACAAAACATCCCGATGACACACACAACTAAAAACCAAAGTTATTCAGGGTACCTTAATGAAACTGCAGCTTACAACAGAAATAAACAACCTATATTCATTAAAATAAACTATTGCAAAATTGTTCTTCACAGAGACAGGCTTTAGACAGTCTTGAGGGATGATTTGATTAGACTCCATAAATATGTTAGTTTTGACCTCCAGCTGAGGTATGGATTTCCTTCAAAGATAACTTTCAATTTATCAAGACATCAGATCAGAAAGACACAATGACAAAGCAACATGACTTAGAAAAGGTAGAAAGAAAAATAAATGGGGGCGGAAACCTTATCAACAGCAGTAAAGGGAGTGTTCAGTCGTTCAACATCTCAGTCCGGCCCAAACCAGGAACAGGAGAAGCATAGTCAAGAGCATAGGAGCGGCACAGGAACTGCACAGCCCTGCTCAACGTTTTAATCATGAATAATCGGTAATAAAATGGTAACTTTATCTGTATACTAAAAGATGAGAGGATCCACATAATTCAGGTGCCCAAGAACATGGCCCAAGAGATGCCATACAAACAGGCTAATAGACTAGCAATTCACTCTCTGCAATTAACCAGGAAGAGACTAAAAATTCAAAGGAACGGGATTTTCAATCTGAATCTGTTGTCAGACAATAAATCTTATTAAACTAGACGACAATTCTGTATATAGTCCGCAGCTCCCCAATCTCCAAGCTGTGGGCTCAAAGGTAACGTAGCAAACACATTCAGCGACATCACATAGCGGAAACACCTAACACAGAAATGCAAAGTCATGCTACCTTAGAGCTGTAGCAGTGTCAGAAACCTTTGGGGACATGATGATGAATGGAGTTTATATATATCTCCACAACTCAACAAAGTTGCAAGTCTGCATAAGCGTGACTTTAAATAACTTATAATTCAATAATTCTCGTTTTCAATTAAAGAACGGAGAGGGAGGAACATACCGCTACACATTTATCACAATCATTTCAGTAGAAAACCAATGGTCTACCCAAGACATTTTAGGGCTTAAATTCGTGGCCCCCTAAAGTACATTACAAAGGTTCGGGCATTTTATAAGCCTACACAATATTCACTCAATCATCTTTTGATCTGATATTACATCGATTTGGGCCAAACATATTTAACCGCTTCGCGATTCAAATAGATTAGAAATATAGCAATTAGTAAGTCATCAATACGGCGATTTTCGTTCATTTTCCCGTTGTTGACGAAAGCGAGGATCCGTTTGTATAACAAATGCGTCTTACCTTGCAACACGTGAAAAATAACTAATAAATGACACGAATTAACTTCCCGAATCGTTCAACTTCTAAGTGAAGAAGTGTTCGCCTATCATCTTACATTAGGGTGTGGTCTTATGAATACATGCTGGTGTCCAGGTCTAAATTACACTCTTAAACGAAAAAAAATCACGACATAGCTACGCCACCGGAATATGTTCCACGCTAACCAAAAAATAGCGTCACATAAATTCCGGTGTTCATCGCAGACTACGTTAAATGTTAGAAAACGTAACTTCTCTATTTTTGGGGGGGAACAAGCAGACATTTTAATTAACTTTAACGCAGGCTTCCGAATTGGGTTCTCTAACGACTTTGACAATTATGAGGCTCTCTGATGTGGACAAAGTTTTTAAAACGATGCCCGTGAATTTGTCGTCTTTCTAAGGCCCTCTATTTCAAAAGAACACAAACTTCTTACAAAATTAACAGGTCCAAATGCATTGAGCAATAGCGACCGCACACTTTTAAATAACTGGGTGTTTCCCCATCGCGTCGCAGAGCTAGGTTGACTTGTGCCAAGTGCCAGCGCTAGACGTACAGTCTAACATAAAATATTTTAGGATAATCAATTAACATAACGTCCCCTATAACTTAACGACCGACAGTAGCTTACGTTTCATTAGTGTTAAAAACTGCGTCGCGGAGCTGAAACCCAGCGTGACTCATCTCGGTTGACATTCCTTCCTTTCCTGCGGTGTCAAACGCTCGCCTCATCTAGTCCAGTTACAGATGATACAGCGATTGCCTTTTATAGGGATTTTTCTTTTTGGTATAAACAAGAACATGCATTACGTACGACCCAGGTTTCTGCCTTAACATTAGAAGTTTCGAGGTCGACTATCGCCTAGTCAATAACAAATATTGTAGGCTACAACGTTAGGTAAATTATAGCCTACATAAAGTAATTTTAATGTTTTCCCATTCGCCTGAAACCTTTATGAGCGACTAGACTTACACGACAACAGTTTACATAAGAAACCTGTGTCCCCTACCAATTTATAATACTTCCAGCGATAGATTCAGTTAATCGTGATGAGGCGATTACTCGGAACCTTTCCAGTCAAAGCCCCACCTCAGCCCTAGACTAACTCGGACAGTTCAACCAAACGGATAAAAATCGCCTCGAGGAGACCCACATCGAAACACGTTTAAATCTTGCTTTAGCAACTTACACCATGTACACTTCAACTGCCTGGATTCACCAATTCGGTATTACTTTTTTCAGTTCCTCAGTTTTCAGATACGGGTCACCGACTGCGTTGAGACCCCAGTCCAACTCCCTTCAAACCGGCTTCTAACTCTGATCAGCTGGCAGCACAATGACGCGGGCAGCAACAGCTGTCCAATGAAACTACACGTTTAAAAAAAAAACTGAAATGACGCCCGCTCCCAACAAAATAAGAATGACAGGCTCTAAAACCAATGTCCTTTTCAAAACCTCGAGCGTTTAGGCGGATCAAATCTAAATTTGCCAATTAAACTACAACTCATGTTTTGCTCTTAACCAGTAATGTCAAATAAAGAGATAGTACCTCCTCATTTCAGGCGAGTGTGCCTGAATTCCGCAAACTGAGCAATGGAAATACTCGAAGGAAGTGACGGAAAAATTAGTTTCGGGGAAATTCTTGGGGTGTTATATGTGGACTACACTTCCCTGTAAATAGGTGTGTCCTTAGTTGAATTTACCACATATTCAATAGTGCCTTCTTTAATTCAAATACGGTTGAAAGAGGGTGTAGCTGTGGCTACCAAGGCATTGTCTCTTAATGCATACTATTTACAACTAAGAACATGGTGCAGGACACACAAAATAGTTTCTTTAACCAAAAGTGGATGGAGTCGGACACTCAAATACAATACACATTGCTTGAAGCAATACTATCCGTAGCTGATGAGCAATACATGCACACAGCTGTCAACACACTTGCATGATATGATATAAAGCAAGGCAGGTAAGACTAACAATCCTCAGGGAATCTAAAGCAGCCTGCACTCAAAAAGTATCAGACTACCAACATATAGCCTACACTCATCGCACACCTGCCTGCTGGGTCTTCTGATGATGAGAAGGGTAAAAGAGGAAGGCGCGTTCCTTAGTGCCACCTTTTATAATGGTGGAGTACCTTCCTGGTGTGATGGGGAAATGTTATATAGGGTGTCATTAATTGTCTGATGCAGGGCATCATCCACTCTAGTGATGGTCAGAGTGAGGTCCAAAATAGATCTATCTCTGGGGTGTTCTTTGGTTAATGTCAAACAGATAGTCAACAATGAAGATCAAGGAGCATTAAAAATCACTCAGGGATAAAGTTGTTGAAAATCGCAATTCAGGAGAATGGTAAAATATTTATTTGTATTGTAACCGAGCAATGGGACAGTCATCCTGTGGCATGTCACCAGCTTTCTGACAGCCTGACCCATTCCTTTTGGCAACTGCTCTCAGATCTTCACTAACCGGTTGTACCTCGATAAAATGCATTTTTCTGGGGTGGCTGCTAACCACCTTTAGGCTCTCGCAATCCCCTACACTAGTTATACATATACATACATACTTCGGGGCCCTACCCCTCTCCTTCGGATATTACAATGTTTTGGAACTCCTCTACCGAAGGGCAACACATATTATGGACATTAAATTATTTAATTCAGCTCCTAGTGCCAGCCAGCTGAGGATGGGCTCCCTCTCAAGGTTTCTTCCTGCCAGCCTAGGGAGTTTTTCCTTGCCACTGTTGCCACTGGCATGCTTTTGGGGGGTCAGGTATGGGACATATAGTATTTTTCTGTATGTAAAGTGTCCTTGTGACATGGAAACATGAAAAGCGCTGTATAAAAATAAATTTGATTGATTGATTGATACATACATATGTGTGTGTTTGTGTGTGTGTATCTCAAAGTCTCTTAATATTCCAATTAGTCATTTTTATCAATTCTAGAGTAGAGGGTGCATCCTAACCCACTGACCTAGA
Source organism: Hiodon tergisus (assembly GCA_025775045.1). Classification (NCBI taxonomy): domain Eukaryota; kingdom Metazoa; phylum Chordata; class Actinopteri; order Hiodontiformes; family Hiodontidae; genus Hiodon; species Hiodon tergisus. The sequence continues at coordinate 14,490 of JAOVYW010036041.1, read as the reverse complement.
TCAAATTGTTCCTCCAAACTGAGCAGCTGTGGAAGGAGGAAACTGGTAAGGCATGCCTGTTTTACTCCAAATTGACAAGGACTAAAGAGAAAATAGGCAGAGTTAAGTACTGGCAAATCCCAAAGTGAAACCTGTTTCAGTCAGTTTAAGACTTAAAAATGGTGTCGAAGTTCGCTTTTCTATTGAGAAAGACATAAAGCACAAGGCCAAAACTACATGTGAATGTCTTTTTGCTGCCCAGTCAAAGTCTTGAATTCTATTGAGAATCTATGACAAGAATTTAATTGCTGTCCATAAGTGATCCCCTACCAACCTGAGAGAACCATGAGAAATGGTACTAGTGCCATTTTCCATTGAGGAGTTGTGTAGATTTTAGGGCAACTGAACATAAATGCAAGATTCATAGTTCTTTTCCTATACCATCTTTCCATATACATGCATTATAATAAACTTTCCATGAGCAGTAGAGAGGCCTCTAAATGAAGTTTAAAACATAAAAAAAAAAAAATAGGAAGTAAAAAAGTGAAATCAAAGTAGTGAAAGACAGCTTGCCTGTACAAGACTGAAACAACACATTTACTCTGATAAATTGCCCTTTGAATGAAGATTTGAAACTAAGCCCCAGCCAACACACACATTTCATTCTTAATGTTACAAGAATGTTATGGTAGTGAGCTAATGGCTAGATTAGTATTGTTCATGGAATTAAATAAATTCCCTTTATTATTAGAAAACCTAATGTTTATCTTTAGAATGATAGAGACCAGTTTGAGTCTAGTTAAACATGTTAACATGTGACAAGCATTATATAAGCATGCAATTCATTTTTAGTAAAAAAAAAATAGAATAAGTACATCAGGAAGTTTAGGATTCCCCACCCATGGTTTTACGTTTTATGCTATTATTTGAGGATCAAGCTACAAAAATGTATACTTCTTCTGGGGTTCAGGGTCTGTTCTTCACCTTAAATCTGAGATCTCTGACAAACTCAGACCATTTCATGCATAATTAAACACCATAATTATTGTCTCCTCTCCAAAGCAGAGGCACCTGACGGTGAGGGCAGGGCACAAATGCAATTCATAGTGACGATGCAGTTAAAAATTAAAACGACACATCGGTTAAACTTGGTTGTATCATTAAATAGCAGGGCAGACTATGTGGCAGGAGTCACGTTTCTGGGTTGCTAATGTATTCTGAGGCGAATACAGCACAAAACCACTTAAAGGAGAAACCCTCCTTTAAGCATGTTCTTGGAGTGCCAAAGATCCAGCTCATTTTCGCCATATCCCTAAATAGCACTGGGCTGTTAATATAGTACCTCGACCACACGCCTTCCTTCAGTCATCTGTGTTGGTTCAGACTAATCACTGATCCCTTTACATCACTGAGGGATTGGATTAAAACAATAACACAAATTTGGGCCAATGCAGGCAGCCAGGGTAACGAGTTCTCTACCCTAGAGGCCCCCTCATGAGAGCTTGGTACTACCTCACTCATCTTTGGGATTTGCCTGTCATTCTTCTTCTTATCGTATCTTGGGACCTGTATATGCCTTTCCCATTTAAAGGGCCCCTGTGTTTTTCCACAGTGAGGAATCAGAATGAAAAATTTTCCCTAGATTTGTTTTCGCCCATCTTTGTGTACAGTAACTTAACAGCTGTCACACACATAGAATGTCTAGATTAAACACAGCTTCTCGAAGTCCATGTTCAGGTGATTATTATCTATGAAACCCTTTCACACTGGAATAGCACTCTAAATCTGTTATTATCTGTTATGACTTAATTAGGACTGGCTGTAAGTGTGTTTTTTGCAGACCAGGACAACACTTCGGTTTGTCCAATCGAGTTGTTTGATAACTATTAAGAGCACATCACCTGACGCTGTAAATTTTCCCTGTTCTTCCTGCCAGTCCCCTCTCTTTCTATAAGTCCAGTTTGGAGACTGATCCTGGCCACAGCTGAAAAATAGGAGCTTATAATATAATCTTACACACAGGTAGGGGCTGGGATGGGGTGTGGTGGTTGCACAAAACCAGGACTGGAATCCTGGCTTGGAAAACAGGCTGGCCTCTATGGAGCTATAAGGCATGTACTCTGTAAGTTATCAATAGTTCTTTAGAGAAGCCTTCCCTCCTGAACAGACGAGATAACACAGTGCACCCGTAGGACAGAGCCATCCAACCCCTGGCCGAGCTTTGGCAGGTTGCTAGTTATAAAAGGGATATTTTGACTCCACGTGTCTGTGAAGAAGTATACTTATCACAAGCAATTGGGACCCACTATGTGGGGACCTCTGCTCTCTCTGGGGGTGTATTAATCCTGGAACAAGTCAATCTCCAGCCCAAAGCCAAACCTGCAGCTGCTGAAAGAGAATGAAGGCCAACAGTAGCAATCTGAAGCTGGGTAATGGCCTCCTTTTTCCCTGGAAGACTCCACCTACCACTCACCTAGTGAGATCAGGGTTCGACATACCTATTGTCCGGTACATCGATTAGAGGGCTTTTTGAAGGAGAACGCAAACTCCAAAAGCCAATCACAAGAGCTGCAGCATAGAGCATCGGGCCAATGACAATTACGGCTATGTTGAAATATCCCGACTGAACCCAGTGACTCAGCAGAGAAAATCATGCTTGGCTGCATTTTCAAAATGACGGGTAAAAGTACTACGCTCTGTTTCATTGTGCAACGTTGGAAATCTAATTTTCATATATTACAAAAACATGAGTGGTAAAGTACGTGCTCTATAACTAGAATGTGACGTATTGCGACAGGGCTCGTATATCTACCTATGAAAGCATTTAATTGTCACACTAAATCAATATAGTTGTCCTGTCGCAGTTTGCTCCCATATTCGACGTTTTTCAAACATACGTAAGTACCAACATCTGGGGTTATTTCGTGACTACCGAAAACCAACACCGATCAATCCATTTAACGCCGTAATATACTGCAAGTGTTGGGAAATAATGACCAGTAGGCCCCTTGTAAATATTCGACACACGTAAAACACTTAAAACACACACGTGGACGCGAGCAATTTTCAAACATTGTAAATGTTTAGAAACTGCAGTTTATCTCCATTGCAAAATACGTTTAAAGCGCAATGTACATTTTATTACATTGCCAATTATGTTGACTCACATTTCCCTGTATCTTGAAACATATTCATTTTTATTAAACGTCAATGAAGAGTTGAGAATTGAGCCGAACCGACTATGACTAGTAGCGCCCCATGCGAGAGAAGTGCTTTTTTGTTAAATGGGGTGACTCGGAGCTCTGATTTGTTTTTTTAAACAACATAACATCTACACAGGATTATCAGATAGTATATAGTTTACAACTGTGTGCGCGCGTTCGATACAATTTGTATCAGCATTGAATCTGTCTTTAATCCAGCATAGTAGAACCATATCATTTCCGACACAGGTTCCCTATCATGTAATTAAATGCACACAGATTAAAATATAAATATTTTTAAAATTTCATTTAAAAAAAAAATTCAGCCAACTCAACAAATAACAGTGATATCGGTGTTGAAGAGAATTGTGTTCTTTACCAAGCACGACATGTCTATAAATCAGTTGTTCAACGGGTCTGCACATTTGTCGAAAGTGTTTGAATCAAAATGCACGTACTATTAATCGTAAATGTTTTGTTTTGTACTAGCATCCGGATTGTGACCATTACAGCATTGCCAGAACTATAAACAATCTATATCCAAAACACAAACCGCGAGACAAAGAAACCTGAAAACCAAGTGGAATTTTAGGTGAGCTATCTATGACGGCGCGTTGAAAAGCTCAACCAGCCGAATCGGGATCGTGACATTTTCAAACGACATACCTATTCACGGAATGAACTCTAATAGTAGGTCCTATGACTTTAAGAAATTACAACGTCATCAAAACCCACGGTTTCGCCATCTCGTCATCGCGTCAGCTGATCACATGCACTGGATAACCTCTCAATACGAATCAGCTGTTTCCATATCCCAGCATGTGTCTCCCTTCCCCCTTCTCGTGAACTCAAACTCGTGTGCCCCAATAAACAGGATGATATGAGGATAACATCAATGATAACATTCCTCCTGAAATGTGTTCTACCGCCACTCTAGCATTTTAGTATCAATTTTGAACATTTAAAAATTTAAACTATAAGTTGTTTCGAAATGTTTCAGCTCGATTTATGGCCTACAATCCCACCTCCAAACGACGTCTTAGCTCCCGAATCCCCCGACGTCACATCCAGATCTATGATCGGTGTTCGGCAAATTAAACCTTGACGTTAAGCAATTAATAATTAGACACCAGTCTCGCCAAAGAGCGGGTTTGCAGAGCAGCCGGTACACATGATCCTAAACCACTTTTAGGCGTGGTTTAATATGTCGACCTCAGCTTGTTTTTCCTGACCCCTCACTCCAAAAAATAAGATCACTATAGAAGCTTGGTGTACCCTTGACCTAACCTTGTCCTGTATGGATCTACCTGCTGTAGCGCTGCTTTCACTCACATTTGGCCCCATTAAAGCTCCATCAGTCTGGTGCACAGTGAACTCTCATTCATGTAATGGAACCTTTCCACTGGCTGCCCTTGTGGACGAATTGTTTTTAAAACCATGTTCATGTACAGAACACTGTGAAGACCATGTTAGTGACATGTGTCTAAAAGTCATTTACACCCCTCCCTGACCACACCATAAAAAGACTAGTGGTGCGCACGCATGCTTATCAGACTGGTTGTTCCAATGCATCAGAGCTAGCTTGTGTAATTTGTCAGTAGGTGTTGAGTAGTGGAACAATACTTGCAACCAGAACTTTGCTGGTTGGCACCCTGTTCAGGGCTGTGGTACCATGAGTAAGGCACTTCCTCATGTCTGCATTGTCTTGGATTTCACAGACTTGGTCTTAAGAGGCCACAGTAATGTCACTATCTGTGACCATGTACTTCTACAACACAATTTATCTATTGTTAATCTATAATGATCTATGAGGGCAATGGCAGTGTAGTCCAGATTGTTTTGTACCATAATTATGGCAGACGGGGCAGACTGTCCTTTGTTGACCAGTATTACCTTTCAAGCAACAAGAGAACGTGTTCAAACCTCTAGTTAAACATTAACAAGGAACAGAGGGCAGTCAAGCCCTAGATTAAAAAGCTCTTTTTTGTCACTTTGTCATAATTTCCTAGTAACATTTGGGTGGTATAAAAGAGGTGATAATAGAAGATTCGGCGGTAATTGAAAGATGACATGCAGAGGTTATCCAATGCAGTTCCATATCATAGTGTAGCACACAACTGCCAGCCACACCCTCCCAAGCTGGACAACTAATTGGACTTCGTTGTGCAGTGTGGTTCCACTAATGGTAATCACTCTCAGGTTCCAACAATTCCAGGTTCTACAAAAGAAAAAGAACTGGATGGATGGACATGAACTGTTTATTAGTTGTCCCCGAAAAATAACATGTTAATTTGCTATAATTTTTTTTTTTTTTGCAAATTAGCTGTATTCCAGCTAACTCATTAAACCCTGATAGAAACTCATCACATGCAGCCATCTAGCTATCATTTTTTGAAATCAACTAATGAACTAATGGAGAGCAATTAATGATGTATTCAGTTGTATGTAGAGGTGCGTATCAAGGGTTACTATAATCATTATAAGGGCTGTATGAACATTGCACATGTTGAAACTGACTGAGACTCTGTGGTTAGGTTGATTTAGGTAATTATTTGAATAACTGCTATTTAAAAATATGTTTGAAAATGCAAGCACTACCTGTGCCACTTAGCACCATTCTGTAAAGTCTTTCAATGTCTAAAAAAGCGCAATCTGTTTCTGCATTCCTTGAATAAACAGTAAATAAACAGTCTTATCTCAGACAGGCAGTACTGCACAGGTCTGTTGCAACCTGGGGCCCTATGTCTCCTTTGACTCTTTGGTGCCTGCCTCCACTAGAGATCTTACAGAGCTCAAGCCCAGTTGCACAATATGGTTGGGGGGTGGTTGCTGCATGTAAATATCCAGCCTTCTATTTCCATCAAGGCATGCAGTGTGGACTGTAGTGTGGTAACCCCGGGGAAGACATGTCTCCAAAAAAAAGTTCCAGTGTTGTCTCATGCTGTCAATTCTGGTTCAGCATGACTTGTTGAGAGCCAGCTATTAAAATAGGCCTATCATTATTTGGTAGATCTTTCAGTGCCTGTTTCTTGTTTCAAGAAGTGACATTTACACACCTAGTGTAAAGGTAGTTTCTGATACTTCCCGGTGTTTCACATTTGAAATGCAATACCTGAACTGACTAGACTTGTTTGAGACATGTTGAGGGAGAAGCCCTCTCTCACGGGATTGATTGCCCCTTAAATTTATGGAACCTAGCCTCAGCAGGTAAAGTTTTGGTGCTCTACTGCTACTGCTACTTAACCAGCCTCAGTCGGGTTCACCACTCACAGCCTAAAGAGAAATGGCTAGTCACAATAAGTGCATTTTCACATGGGTTAGTCCTCCCACCCACAACTCCCCACCTTATGCACACCCTTCCCCTACAACAGTGGTATTAAACCCTGGCCCTGTGGCCTCCCTGTGTGTTTGTTTCTGTACCAACATATTTATTCATTTATTAGGGTTGATTAAGTTGTTGTTTGAAAACTGGTCTCAATATTATTTATATTATTAACATTCTTAACGTTATAGTTATTTTGTGAATAACATGATAAATAAATTATGTACTTTTGCTCGTTTTGCTTTACGTTACGATATCGGGTACAGGGAGGTATCGAGGGTAAAAAATAAGAAAGTAGAACTAGTCGGTCAAGGTACTTAAAAAAAAAAAAAAATTACGTCAAAGTATTTTTAAAAAGCCAGGATATTCATTCATTCTGAATTGTACCTAAATGACCACGAGGTGGCACCACGTGTCCAATTATTTAGAACTTAGCAACAGAAATAGCAAGAGAACGGAGCCGCTCTGGTGACATAAACTGTTAATAACAATATTGAGTGGCCACGACTTATTAATCTCGTTCCCATGCGTTACTAAGTCGTTGGCACGCAATATTTGTATTAACCTCACCTGTTAATACACACCTTATGGGAATGTTTTAAGCAAATGATGTTCATAGTAAAAATGGTAGAAAATGTCCTATTTGATGGTGTGTGCCTCATAGATTAAAAAAAAAGAACTGCACAAAAATATTTATATGAGAGATGATTACCCTCATTAAAAAGTATCATGGCGTTCGCGGTGACTCACCGAATAAACGTAAATTTTTCTTGGGTGTGGGTGAGTGTGGGTGAATAACAGCCTGGAACACTTTTTGACCTTTTTGTCTGTGAGTTGGCTTTATTTGCTCCTCTGTAGCACACACGGTCCCTATGGTTCCCACTTTATCTCCTTGCTTTCCAATCCACTTGTTCCCCACACCCTAGTGGGAGACCCCCGCCCTCACTCTCAACCTCATACTCATATCAATCTCCCTTCCGACTGTCACCCCTTTACCATTTCTCCAGCACCTGCCGTGGTTTCCCGCCCATTACAACGGGTAACGTTACCCCAGAACATGGGGCAGCCCCTCCCACTACCTCTAAACCCCCCAGGTTGATACAATATGAATTAGAAAGCAGAATTGAAGTAGAACGTATTGCCTCACTAACAAGTTCCGTGAAGTGTCTTTTAAAAATATTAATTTAACATATTCAGTTAACCAAGTAGTGTCAAGATGATAAAATTTAAATAAAAAATGTGTGTTTGGTCCTATTTAACAGGAAGCAATTATTAAGTTGTTCCATGAATGCAATAATATATTTTGGATGTATCTGCTAGTGGGCAAAATAAAAGTCCTTACCCCTGTGCACAAAGATTGTCTGTTCTTATTAATGTATACTGTTTTTGTAAAATATGTATTTGAAATGCTTGTAGATAATACATATATCTGTTATGTTTTTTAATTTTTTTTAAAGAGTTGGATATTCAAATTCATATTAACTACACGCGCTATCACCTCAGGGTGGGATCAACAAAACACGAAGACCAATCATTGCAAGTAACAACCATTCATATTTTTCAGATAATATGAAATTTCCTTTATACGTACTTGAATTTTTGTGTCCCCATCAAAAGTGGCAATGAGGTTTTTTGCTGTTTGGCCATCGAAAGATATGTGCATCCTTATTAAAGTTAATATTTTGGAAATGTTTTAAGTTTTAAAATACATTTTATTAGCTGGTAGATTGGAAAAGCTGGAAAGTTTGATTTGAATCATCCAGTTAAATCAGAATTAAGGAGAAAAGGTAATACAAACATTGCAATTGACTCCTCTAAATCTGCTTGTTATGTTCCAGTAAAGTGGCTTCCTGGAAACTTTTTCAGAATATGAATGTAATGCTTGCCTGGAAGTGGCAACAAATGGTCAAAAGAGGGGTTCTACAATTTTGATTGATCCGACAATAGACACGACACATTGAAGGAGCACGTTAAACCAAGTGGCAGTAAATTCATTAATATGTTGCTATTCTTACAAAATAGGATATGTAAATACATTATGGGTCGCTCTGGAAATGGGTGTTTTATGAGTGTATGGTTTGCTGTGTCTGTGAGGCATTCAGGGGGGGAAAAAAGTAAAATTAACACATTTTCCAGCTATAGGTCCATAGTTTTGTTTCTCAAGTCCAAGATTAAATCACACTGACTGCTGCCTCCCCTCAAAGCTTTTTGCTTATTTTGGGTGATTATTATTCTCAGATTCCATACCCAAATGCTAACACACACAAACATACACACTGCATAGCCTACACTGATGTTTGACCAGACACACACATAAAAAAAAAATTAAAATCAACCAAGACTTGCAAAATATTAACTTTACTTTCAGTGTCTATACGCAAATCTATACGCAAATCTGAATGACAAAATCATATCATGAATATAGCTTTTTCTGAATAAAGACCAGTACAGAGTTCTTTAAAAAAAAAATAGACTAAAGTATTGACTTCAGAAAGAAACAGAGGTACCGTGGAAATGACAGCTGCAAGAAAAATGCAGAAGAACAACCCCAGGACCTGTTCCTGGCCTTCGCAGATAGATCCAAGACATTTGATACAGTTAACAAAGACCTCTTGTGGCACATTCTACTCAAGTACAGTTGCCCAGTGTCATTTTTTAATCTAGCGGTAATCTTGTGACAGTAGGAAGGCAAGTCTGAGCCTTCAGAGTCTGCATAAGGGTGAGACAAGGCTTTGCACACCAGTTCTTTTTAAAACCTTCCATGTGATACATATCTATGCATCCACTTAGTAAAATCAAGTACATCATATGCTGGTTCATAAGAACAGGCTGTTTTTTGCTGTCAGGCAAAGTCAATACACATTTTATTAGATTTTTGCTATCATATATTTTATATTTTAAATAAATATTATCAACAATAAGAATTTAAGCAATTAAATATATTTCAGTATCTCATTGTATATCCTACCATTGAAGAGAGAGGGAGAGAGAGAGAGAGAGAGAGAGAGAGAGAGAGAGAGAGAGAGAGAGATGAGGGAGAAACATGGAGAGACGGGAGAGAAAGGGACAGAGAGAGGCACAGCATTTCTTTTGTGAAAAGGTCCTGGCAGTGTATCAGTGGTTTTTGTGTCACCTTTGTCTGTCCTATTATGAAAGCCCTTTTTGTTACTGTAGCCCAATTCAGCACCTCCTGCATTTGTTCTACCTCTCTGTGACCAGCCCACATAATCTACCTCCTGTCCTGCCTGGTCTCATAACACATAACACTTTAATCCTGATTCCCCTTCCCCACACATCTGTGCTGAACCATTGCTGATATCATTACGGGAGATTTATTTTTCATTGCTTCCTATCAACACACCATCTCAACAAACAAATTCTGTTTATCCCAGAAAAGGGAATTGGTTGTGGCCATGCATAAATTAAATAAGAAGATGAAGAAATATCAAATAAAGTCAATCTCAAATAGACACAGTTGCATATTATTACGTAGCTCTCAAATCTGACGGGAAATGTTATTGTCAGTAGCTAAAAAAATCTTTGAAAAGTGTATTGCATCATTATGTCACGATTCTAATGCGGTCTTATTTGAGCTGTGTAAATGAGCTGTTTGGCCAAACTTGCTATGACATTTTCAGTTCAGGACTCATCTGTGCTAAAGGCAAGCCCAGTGACCCATTCCAGCTATTTCCTGAAATCTGGAAATTAAATTACAATATCAAAATGAGCCTTCAATTAGTTTTTCAGCTCCAAAAAACCATTAGAGTATGATAAAACAATAATAGGGCAAATCCGTTTATTACTGGTTTACTGGCCCAGCCAGTCTTTACAAGGGGGTGCAGTCCATGCGCTCTTCAGTGAGGAACGGGGGCCATTGCAGGAATAGGAAGTGTGAGAGGGAAAGTAGGATCAGGACACCCCAAGCCAGCTCAGATCATCTGACCTTAAAGACAAGTTGGAGAAGAATAAGATTAAAAGGTGGCGCATCTCAGCCATCTGATCCCCTGGGTGGCTGACACACATGAAACCCCTTTCTCTTCAGGACTGACCACTGTCTATTTACAGGGTCATTGAACATTGTTATTCTTTTAAGTTGCTATTTTTCTGGGATTTTTTTTGCACCTATTTAACATAACATGAAGCACATAGAAGGCAGCGACTCACTCAGCCTCAGCCTTCGAGATCGCTCTCCCAGTAGCCATCATCTCAGCCACCTGAGAAACTGCAGGGTCAAAGTTCAAACCCACGGTTCCCACCACCTGGTCATCTCTGTTCAAGGTGAAGTAGAGGAAGGAAGACACCATGATGAAATCAATCTATTCACTTTTCTTCTGGCAACAGAAAGTTTTCTACAAATTTCACAAGTTTACCAATAATTAACTTACTTGATATAGAATACAATGAGCATATCGTCTCTTTTCTTCTTCAGTATGATTTCAGTATATCCTTCCCCGTAACCTGCATGTCATGGAAGAGAGGATTAACTAAATTACGCCACACATGTCAACTAATTATATAAGGTAAAAGCACACTGCCCTGAGGCTGACTCACCCACATATCTGAAAGTTTGCCGTAAAAGAATCGTCCAGTAAAAAGGCACACTTTTCAACTCAGTCGGCTTTTTCAGCATGTTTAAGGCCGCCACCCTTCCTGAATTCAGTTAAATAAATAAAAAGACTTCTACGACTTTTTCACTTAACACTTATGAAATATCTATTCCCTCACCGTAATTTCTAATTATTTCAAAGTATTTTTAATTTATTGTCTGCTGTTGAGTTCTTGTGTAGAGGAATTTGCAAAAAACAGAAA
>JAOVYW010036031.1:1737-27848 GCA_025775045.1 Hiodon tergisus | reverse complement strand
TTTCATTTTTGTTGTGGTCCCCCCCCCCCCCCCCGCTTTGGTGTTTTGCCCATCTTTAGAGAAGTTAATTTTGTGTGCTAGGGTTTTTCCATATTTGACAATTAAGGAACAAATCAAATTACATGTAAGGCTTTGCCTACAGAACTGCAGCCAGTATGTTAGATATCAAATGCCAGCATTTACAGGCATATGTGAAAAGTAACACATTAAACATGGGAAAAGAGGGGAACAAGGAATCGCTTTGGCAACGCCTTCCAGAAAACGGAAAATAAAACCTGAAACACAGCAGAGAAGCATTTAAGAAAGAAAGTTTATTCCTCACTGTAGCCATGTGAGAACTCAGAAAGTCCACGTGAGATGGCACTGTTCAGGTTTTTTGGACCAGGGAGAAAGAGAGAAAGCTTTTTATATTCTCAATTACATTAATAGTTTTACTTTCTACTTTAAAAATAGGATGAACAGAAAGCTGTCTCCACCATCAGCCTGAGATTCATTACTTTTGAACTCAATTCCTCAGTAGTACTTCCCTTAAAAACATTTACAACAGAATGCATCTGTCATCAACATTAAATAACACGGCCATGCAGTAGGTTCGGTTTTCATTAGCATTTTTTTTTTTACCTTGTTTTGACGTTCTCCGTCGAATCCTCATTTTGGGGAAAGAGGGCCAGGAGTAATTAAAAGGGGAATCAGAATCAGAATCCATGGCTGCTCCTAGTTTCGCATCAGACGGACACACCAGCAGACACGGTGAAGCTCGGCATACTCTTCAGAAGAGAGCCACATCCAGAGTTAGACGCCAAAGTCTGAATTATCCGGCTACAGCACTGGACCAGGACGTGGAGGGGAACGCTCTGATGGCACAGCGAGCTCGGGCCACCCCACCGGACGACAGTCCTCCAGCCCTCCTGGGAGGCAAATAGGAGCCGAGACGAGGTGTCCGAAAGAATTCTGAAGCCCAGCCAAGGCCGATGAATCATTAACTCACCTTTTCATTTTCAATGAGAGAAGCAAGCAGCTGGAGTGAAGTCGCTTTGTTTCTTTGTGTGTGTGTGTGTGTGTGGGGGGGTTACCCCCTCACAGAAATCATTAAAATAAAAAAAGCACAGATAGAGGGGCACATGCTGAAACCAGTTCTGTGGCCTCTGCCGGGTGACAGCAGGAGCGCTGGTCTCGTTCTGCGCTCGAGTGTTGTAAGAGTGCTCTGATTTTTTTTGGCTGTCCTCCCATTGAGCTGCTACATCAGACTTTTCCATGCGCAAACACTGACTGGGGAGTCCTAGGGGTCTACAGGAGAAATCCAGAGGTTTCTTTCTGTCGACTTTTCTCCTTTCCTAGCGCCCCACGTTCCCCCTCCCCACAGCCGCCCCCCACCCCCCTTGGCAGCCGGTCGCAGCTTGGCAGCAGAGAAAGCCAGATGACCCTCTTGACAGACTAAAAACCAAATTGTACGCATCCGAGTATCTGTGTGCGAACTGGAGCAGGCGAAGGAGAGGAGAAGACAGAATTGAAAAGCGCTACTACCTTTCAGAAGAACAGTCCTTTTTGAGACAGTCCTCCTTGGAGTTTGCACAGTTCTGATTGTATCCGCTGCTCATTAGATCACCAAAGCAGCTTCGAAAGGGATAGTAAGGTCCCCTAATTTTAGCAGCGTTGAGGTCTGGCAGTTTTACAACCTATGCTCTCAGCCCAGTGGCCGCCTCGCAACAAGTCCTCCATTCTTACACAGTCTCCCTGAACAACTCTCTGGTAATTAGCATTCAGCGTGGCCTTGGCAACCCCTCCCCCCAGCATCTTCTCCACTGCACAAAACTCCTTTCACCGCACGCCCATATGTTCTCACAGGAGAATGAAACCCAGAGAACAAATAGATCGCTTTGCTGTATGTTCACGAAACTCGCGTTAAACTTCTGCTTCTTTTTGAAGATTGCGGTGTGTATTTGTAGCCTTTGGGAAGACAAAGGGGTGCGTGGACACAGCGACTGAGTCGAAGCTGAGAAAAGGGGAGGGGTGGTTGGGGCTTTGAAGGAAAGGCGGCTAAAGTGTGGATCATCTTAAATGTCAGCTTTTGTAAGCCTATGGCATTTCAGCTTGTTAGAATTCTTCACTTCACTTCAACTACAGGTCCAAAAGTAGCAGATCCTCACTGAAGTACAGAAGATGAGACTAGCCCCAGTTTCTTGTATTATCTCGCTGACATGACAACCTCTTACACTATATTTACTGTGGTGATAAAGTTCAGTTAGTAATGCGGCACTGTATTTTAAGGTACTACACTTCTTCCTGTTTAGATTGAAAAAATAAAAATAAAACCATTGATCATTATCCTAATCGCAATAATTATGGCAAACCCTACAAAATTCTTTTAAAATTATTTTAAAAATAATAATAATGGATTATATTCGCAAGCATCTGTCTAGAGACCCAAAGGCACTGTACATAAAAATAGATCAGTACAATTAATCATTAAAATAACATTAAAATTTAAACTAAGAACTTTTGCCGAACACAAGGCAAAGAAACGATTAGCTTAAAAAAAGTTTGAAAAAAGGAAGTAATTGTACTCTTGCCTTCGACTCCAGGCAGTGAAATCATCATCCGTAGCAAACTCGAAAACAACAATTGCAGGATTTTATAGAAACTCAAGATACTTGGTTAAGAAACAGAATTTAAGGAAAAGCATTTTTGGAGTAGGGCCGTAAAGGCCGGTCGAACCTGGAGGAAGGGATAGAGAGGAAGTGAATATCAGAGATGCGCAGAGTGAGAAGGTGTGTACAGATTTTTTGACATCACAGAGATAAGGAGGGGCCAGACTATGGAGGGATTTGCATTGTACTGAATTTCATATTGAACTGGGATCTACTGTGGGTAAGGAGTCCAGCAGCAGAATTCAGGACAGTAATCTCCAAGGAAAAGAGCATTACAAAGGGGTGAGTCTACATTGTGTGTCAGTGAGTGGCTGGAAAATGTTTTTTCAGCAGGTTTTGGTGACATTTTAATTTGGGATTAAATTGAGAGGGGGCGGAATTGATGATGACTCCAAGATTCCTGACCTCAGTAGTGTGAGACATATTAAAACCACAACGGTCCGAGTGAGTCTCTCGACTTTCTTGAAAGTGCTGGGAGCGGTAATTAAGACTGCTTCTGTTTGGTTACCATTTAGCTTCAGTTGCTGGTCAGCAATGTTACTAAGACGCAGAATGTGTAACGTATGATAGGGTTGTTGATGGGGACGTGGATCTGGGTATCATCTGCATAGCCCATGACACCATATAACCCTTTTTTTAAATTTAATCTTGAAAACCCACAAACGTTACTGAGTTTAAGCAGTTCAGTGTGGAGGAGTGGGCCAAAATTCCTCCATGGTTCTGTGAAAGAATAGTCAAAATTCTACTAAAAGAGTTTTTATTTTAAAACTTGTTTCCTTGGTTTGGCGTGTAAGGTAATCAAACCTTTGGAAAAAGTGTGCAAAACATTAACAGTTAACTCCATCAAAAAAGGGATAATTAAGGTCAGTTGTCTGTGTATTTTGGTTAACAATCAAGCCTGATTTGGCCCAGCCCTGCCCTATATAAATCAAAATAACTTTGGCTCTTACCATCAGAGTAAAGTCATCTAGGTTCTAGAGGTAAATCATGAAACGATTAAAAATGAATTGTTGATGAATGTTGATGCCTGGAAAGGGTTACAAAGACATTTCTAAGGCTGGGGCTTCACTGAACCACAGTTATATTGTCCAAATGGACAGTATGGGAGTGACCATCCTACCAAAATCTTTCCAAGAGCAAAGTGAACAACATCCAGGGATCAGCAGGCCTCTACTGCCTCAGCTAAGGTCAGTTTCATGGTGCAGTTTCATGACTCCATCATCAGAAAGACACTGTGCAAAAATGGCAGAGCTGCAAGGCCGAAACCACGGCTCACTAAGAAGAACATGAACGCTTGTCTCAAGTTGACCAAAAATCACCTGGATAATCCTCAAGAGTTCTGGAAAAATGTGCTATGGACAAATTAACCAAAAGTGGGCTCGGGATGCTTTGCTGCATCAGGATCTGTACCACTTGCTATCATTGAAGGAACCATGAATTCTGCTCTGTGTCAGAAAATTCTAAAGGACAATGTCAGACCATCTGTCTACGTACAAAAACACACAAGCAACTCTACATCAGAGTGGTTGAATAATTAGAAATGTAAATATATGGAATGGCCTAGTCAAAGTCCAGACATAAACACCTTTGAGATGTGGCCCGACCTGAAACAAGCAGTTCATGCTCAAAAACTTAACTGAGGTTAAGCAGTGCTGCATGGAGGAGTGGACCACAGTGCTGTGAGAGACTAATCAATAACTACAAGAAGTATTTAGTTGCAGTTATTGCTGCTAAAGGTGGCATAATCAGTTATTGAGTCTGAGGGGGTGATTACTTTTTCACACATGGGTACTGGGTATAAAATTGAGCACATAGCCATGCAGTCTCCATAGATAAACATTGGCAGTGGAATGGCCCAACTTAGACTGGTACCAAATACAATATTAAATGCAGTTTTATTAAATGTGATTTGCAGGTTTTCATTTGGTCCTAGCAATAGACAAGGCACTACTGACATAAATAATTAACATCCAGCATTTATATTATTATCTAGCAATTAAAATTATCCTGCAATGGAACTACATAAAGCGATCAATACATTCAAGAAATACTACATTTAATTAAAAAATATATTTGAATAAATCAACCTAAATAACAGAATAGACATGGGTAAGTAGGACTGGACTTTAATCCATTTATATATTTACATTCCGGTTTTTACTCAACAAAAGTATTGATTTTATGAACTTATTAACTTAACAACAATTACTCTGGAGTACAACCAAAACTACTATCATCAGCAAAGAAAGCAAATCCAGCCACTGAACTGAAAATAAACACCAAAATCACAGTGCCTCACACCTCCATGTTATTTTAAGCTCCGTAATTGTTTGTGTATTTTGTCAGTGTGTGCAATTAACCACACTCATGCAGTTGACACGCAACCATAGAATGACAAACTGTGCAAATAAATAACAGAATCAGTCTGGCTAAATTAATGTGGGTGTTTTCATTGATTTTACTCTATAGCACAGAAAGTAGCTCATCAATAAACTGTTCACAGAACAAAAAGGAAAGTATTTAAACTTCTGAATGTTTCTGAAACTGAAATCTGTTTATTTGTGAATCCATATAATTACTTTGTGCTCATCTGGGCTACCATAAATATGACAATTCAGAAAATATATGAGCATTCCCAATCGAATATCTATTTACTATATTAAATATGGCTATTTATGACATAAATACATACATGTTGCTGTATTATACATCTATAAAATATATATTTAGATAATTTACATAAATATGGACAATTGTGATGAAAACAAAATATTTACAATTGCAAATATACTGCGACTGTATGTTTAAAAATTTAGCTACTCGTCTAGTCAGAATCAGGATTTTTTAACTTTCCTGAGCAGTCTGCATTAGTGTTAGTATTAGTATTAGTGTTATAATTAGTACTAGTATTAGAAATTAGTATTAGAATTAGTGAGCACTCCTGTTCCTATGCTTAACATTTGTTTTTCCAAAGCATGTTTCCAACTTTTCTACACCTAGTAGTTTCCCCATCTGTTGAAAGCCCCGGAGGGGACCGTGACTAGGCCAGTGAAAAATGCCTCACCAGCAGGGCTGCCAGAGTGAGTTTCTCTCAGCCATGCGCCACATTTGGCAAGCACTTCACAGCTGTACTACCCCCAGCACCCAATATGCGTGAGCTCACTTGTAAAGGCTTTGCTGAATCACACAAGAATTGTCACTTTATTAATAATTAATCATAATCATTTGTACAGCGCTTATATTTGGGCATAATGAACATACACTGAATTTTTTGTCAAAGACAAAATTTGCTAATAAGCAGCAAAAATTTTACAAAATCTGTTTTTAAATATTTAATATTGGTCCTTGTTACATGAGAAAACAGTGTTATATCATACTTGTATATGAGAATATTCATAGTCAATAATAATTAGTCACTCATTTCCGATATTTAAAATATTCAGGTGTGTCTAATTAAATTCCAGTTCTGTGACTCTAAAAGTATAAAAGAAAACAATCCGGATAATCAGGATACACAGACCACCTTTAACAAAGTAAAAATGGGTATGAACTTGAAAAATAGAGTTTATTGCAAATACGTATCACCCATTTCCTCATTCCTTAATCATCTACAGGTAAAATACAGTTCTTTATGGCCACAAATACATATTTATTCTTGCCTTTTGTCATCCATCAAAGAGGATCTACATCTATTATTAACATTTATAATCTAGTCACAGTGGCTCTATGTCTCGAATTCTTGAATACTTATTAGAATGAAAGGACAGACAAAGCTGCATTTCAACAAATCAACACAACATCAGTGGCTGGGACTGTGGTTTTTACAGAGGGGGCCTGATTGAGGTCAGAGGCACCAAATACAAAAAGAGAGCTGGAAAAGTAGTTAACTGGTAGAATGGCTAAAACAGTCAGACTGACTGAGGCAAACCTCTAAACATTGAAATTGCGGTAGCTGTCTGCCAAGTAGAAAGCTTGCAACCTCAAAATTCCATTTAAAGGGAATAAGACACTATGGGGTATCTTACTTCAATGATTAACCAGGAGATGTAAACAATCATTCACTACGATAGTTGCTTGGAATGCAATGAAAAACACAGAAAGGATAGTGTTTTAGTGAAAGGTGTGTAAAAGAATGTTTTTAATTTGAAAATAGAGAAAAACAAAAATCCACATCCTGGTTAATTATCAAGCCTGACAAACGACTTTGCTAAACAGCTAAGAAGTTATTTTTTCCTCTTTTTCTTTCTCTAGAAAAAAAAAAGATACCAGTGACACAACTGATAATCACTGATAACCAAAACAACGTCAATAAAACCGAAACAAAACGGCAAGGCTTTGCAAAGAAAACCAAGTTAGACCCAAGTCACAGGCTTCCGCGGAATAACATGGGGCGCAATTGGGCTAGCTAGCAACCAAGTATCTGACGGCGTACTTTATAATATTTAAGATATTTATGCTAGATGTTTATGGGTCCATGAGAGAAAAAAACGCATTGTCAATAGGTTATTACATACAGACTTATATTAAACTCACATGTACCTAATTGGCTATTTTGGAAAATATCTAATGATTACGCTTTGAAGTATAGATAAATAAATTAAACAGACAAACCAATAAAACCAAATAAAAAATCATAGATTATGAAGTTCCAATAAGGCGATAAGACAATGCCAATATTTTTTTCTTTCCATTAGGGGTTATTGAAATGCATAAATGAGTGACATTCTCAGAAAATCAAACACAAAAAAGGCAATTAGGACAATTATCACAGGGGAAAAAAAGGTGGCAAAAGCTGGCACTTCAAAAATAATCAAGCCACTTATAAACCGACTTCAGCAAAACATGAATTCTCAAAAAGAATAAGAGCGTAATACAGTAATAGTCATAGAACTATGTGCTTATGAATATGGCTTCCTGCTCATTAGGAACAGCAGCTGACTGATTAGTGGCGTAACAAGGATGTTTGGATTGCTTGCGAGCAGTGGAGGCAGTGAAGGGGCCCGTGAAGAGTGCAGTGACCCTGGACAATGGCAACCAAACCGCAAGTGCTCACTTCTCACAGTAGGTGGCCACCGAGGGACATGAGAACAGATCGCTCCACTGATCTTTAGCAGGAACAGGAGACCGAATTTGAGGCAGGCCATGTGATCAGAGGCAGCTTGGCTGGGGGCACCACTATCTCTCTGGTGCATTTCTCACGGCAGCCACTAATGCTTGCCACACTGCCAATGCTATGCGTTTGCTTATTACATAACTTATTGTGAAATGCATGCATCAAATTACAAACATATTACAAAACACATATAACCTGAAGGCAAGTTATACGGTTAGCTATTAATTGTTTCACTTTTAAAGGATTTAGCAGCAATGACTTATAATCCCTTTTTTGGGATCTAAATCCACAAGCTAAAGAATGCCAAACATGTCTTTTCCTCGTACGGAAGCTATTCATTTTTTTTTTTTTTTTTTTTTTTTTTACATGGTTAAATATTTATGGTGTGTTTGGGTTTCAGTTGTGGCCGCCTTGTAGTGGTTTACTTTAAGGTTTAGGAAGGTACATGTTGTACGAATGCGGGATGCTTTTTAACAGAACACTTTTAACCACTATATAATCATGTTAGTTGTAGACCGTGTGTCAAAGTCCTACCAGGTTCCTAAAGTCCTAAAGTTTCATATTTTCTTGCACTTTCCTCACCGGCTGTCCAAAATAGCAGAACACAATCATCCCCCCCTGTTCAGTTCAAGGTGACCAGGGCTTGATGAGGGGGCAGGTGTCCTACTATAACGTTCTGGGAGACCTGAATTGAAATCAATGGAAGTCAGGACAACAAATTATTTACCATATTCCAATGTTCACTATCTCAGATACTTGTATGTTTTTCTGTCTTTCAGGAGAGTGAGCGGCAGCAAAAGTATCCTTGGACAGAGTGACGAGAGGACTGACGTGGAAGAGAAGGGATAAGGGCTTAGTGTGTGTGTGTTTTTTTTCTTTTTAAACACGTGACTCAGGTGACGTTAGGCCCTATTCCTTCCGTATCTGTTTCTTTTAGAAGAGATGCTGAATCCAAAACCGAAGTAAGAATAGTACTACTTTAGGCCCTGGGGTGTGCAAACTTTCCCTCTCCCACTTCAGTAGGGGCGGAACACATAACCCGTACACACAAGAGTGTGGCAAGCAAGTGCTGTTACACGCGCACACACACACTCATCCCAGGAAGCGTGCGGTCGAGCGACATGGCAGGTGTTCGCCCATACGGCCGCTTCACCCACGCCGTGGTCCGGGGCATCCCAGAGTCTTTCGGGAGGACGGCGGAGGGGGTCGAGGGTGAGGCGGGAGCGGCCTCCACGGACCTGGCCAAGGCGCAGCGTCAGTTTGGGGTGCTGACCGGGGCCCTGCGGCAGAAGGTGGGTCTGCAGCTGATCGAGATCCCGCCCGACGCCGAGCTCCCCGAGAGTTGGAGGATCGAGGACGTGGCGGTCATCCAGGGCGACACGGCGCTGATCACCCGCCCGTGGAAACAACAGAGGCGCAGTGAGGTACCACTGAAATGCATCCAAAGCCTGAGACTACGCTTACACCATCATTCAAGTTGTTCAAGGAGTATCAGCTGGCCCATTTGCGTAAACACCTGTGTAATTTCAACGTGAGATTCAGAGTTAAATGGTGTCTACATTTAGACAACGGGGTTAGATTGCAGATCTCTTCTGGTGTAAACTAAACCCCATCACTGACCTATAGTACAGACTTACCAGCATTGGTTTTTAGTCAGGTCTACGTTTGTTTTTACTTACATCTTAGAGTTTAACTGTCAATTCCAGGACAAAATCTGTATGTCTGTATCCCTGATCCCCATATCTACACGTGTGTGTTCACACCCTATAGGCGGAGGCTGTGAGACGTGTGCTCTCAGAGCTGAATCTGACAATAGTGGAGATGGGGGACGAGGAAGGGGGCTCTGGAGGGGCTACACTGGAGGGCAGCGATGTGCTTTTCACCGGGAGAGAGTTCTTTGTGGGTATCTCCTCCCATACCAACCACAGAGGAGCTGAAGTGTTGGCCGACACATTTAGGGTGAGTGAGTGAGTGAGTGAGTGAGTGAGTATTTCTGGTCTTTCTTTAAATTATTTAAATGACCGCTGGCATGGATAGTTAGTTGTTGTTTTTTTTTTTTTTAAATCAAGACAAAAATCTAACATTTGTTAACGAACACATTCGGTAGCCAGTTCACGAAGATGGATAGCTTGTACAGAGTCGCATGGCTGTACCTTGTTATATAAAGGCAGCAGACCAGCGTCAAGGGGTTTGGTCACTGTTCAATTGCCGATTCCTGTATCACCCTCCAAGGTTTTTCAAATGATTTTTAGATTAATAGTGCATATTTACTATGGACTGTGCTTCTAGATACAGTTTGGCATTTCTGTTGGTGCTGTTTTATAGGCTGGTTTAACTGCCTGAGCAAACAGATCAGGAGTCCTGTTTCCAGTGATGGCATTTAGTAAATGTTTAATTAATATGTACTACAAATGACATGGTGTATAAAAAAATGTATGCAGTAATGTTGGCATTCACGCCAATGCTTGGGGGAACCACTGCAGGCTGTACCCCGAGTGGCGGAGAAATCGTGTGGTTCACGTGTCTGGCCTGCCTGGCGGGTTTGCGTATCACTCTTTTCTCAGGCCTCCATTTTGTGTCCCCCCGTTCAGGATTTCGCCGTCTCCACCGTGCCTGTGTATGGCGGAGCTCGCCTGAAGAACATCTGTTCCATGGGCGGCCCCGACACCATAATCATCAGTAACAACGAGGGGGCTAAAAAGACACTCAAGGTTTTCGATTTTTCCCTATCTGTCGTGAATGCCTGGAAGGGCTGATGTGGAAACGACGCCTTTCTGTTTCCCCCCCCCCACAGATGATGGAGCAATTGACTGACCACCACTACGAGGTGCTGACTGTGCCTGAGGGTGCCGCTGCCAACTGTGTCTACATTAGGGGCCCCTCCCAGGTAGACTACCTTCTCCACCCCCCTGCAGAGGAATGTCCCAACAGTGCTGCCGTAAGTCTCCATCTGGGCTGTCTCATTCTCACCCTCTGTTATAAAGGGCCCTCTGTGTGTTCATCCACCTTGACGGCTCCACCCGTTCTACCCCCCCCCCAGGCTTTCCAGAAGTTGACGGACTACACCCTCCTACCTACAGCATGCAGCGAGATCTCTAAACTCGGTGGGGCGTTATCCTCCTCTTGTCTGCTCATCAACCGCAAGCCACAGCTCTAACTGCCGAATGAAGCCTTTTAATGGGGGTCAGAGAGGTACAGATTCAAATGGTCTTCCCAGCATGACCCCATTAAGGAGTAAATTAGTGTTTAGAGAAGTCAGCTTTTCCCTGTGACATGACTTTTTCCTTTTAAAAACTATACAAGATTTAGAAGTCAGTGTGCATGTGAATAAATGTGATTTGTACAGATTACGATTTACTACAGGTTAGTGCTAATTTAACACCTGTCCCTCCATATTTAAGAGAAGGGAGCTCTGAACCAAACTGTTTGAGCTGACTGATCCAGACGGAGTGGGGCCAGGGCTGTAGGAATAAGCTCATGAAAATGTGACTTAAATATTTTTAGAATAGTTTGTAGTGTCGTATTTCAACCAATTAGGTTAAAAAAATTAAAGCACTGAAGTTCCTTTTCCTGAATTCCTTATATCCAATCTTCCTATATACCACTGGTTTGCGTTTTGGGAACACCGAGATGCGCGGCAAAGCTCTTTTTGCAATATACATTTTGTAGTGAATTCATTTTTGTACATGTGATGTTTAGTCTTTGAATGTTTTTTGGATAAAACAATTGATCGAAACCAAATGTATTTACTGTTGCATGCCAGCGGCCCATTCATTTCATTATAATCAGAACGGACACTGCTGACGTGACAAAGGGTTGTAATCCACATTAGTCGTGGGCCAAACTGGTCCAAGTGCTGCCAGTCTGATTCACATTTTAGATCCCAGGATTTGATTGTAAAGCACTTCAGGGCATGTGTAAGGGTCCACCACCCCAACTCACCCAAAAATGCACCCACATGCACACAATACAAATGACCACACTGGTATGGGGGTGTGAACATTTATTTCCTTTTGTTGTATCAAAGCAACTACTTAACGGTTGGATTTCGCCACTCTCTCCAGCTCGTCCTTCTTCTTGATGGCGTAAGAGTTGGACGAACCCTGGAAGCAAACATCTAAATTTAGTAGGCCGATTATGTCAAGTATGGTAAAAAAAAAAAAAGTGCCTTTTGATCCTCGACCTCACCTTGGCTGCATTGATGAGCTCATCTGCAAGACACTCGGCGATGGTCTTGATGTTTCGGAAGGCAGCTTCTCGTGCGCCTGTGCACAGCAGCCAAATGGCCTACAACAACATGGAAAATTACACACTAGGTTCCAGTACAAGATAACGTCCTACCATTTCCATGCAGCTCTCTGGTTTTAGCTCTGCAGAGCGAGCTAATCATTGATCCAAGCACTAAATAGCTGTTGTGGAGTGCTGGATGTGAAATTGCCCCTGTAGAGTTGAAAGGCAACATGGGGTTTTGTCCTGGGCATAATTTGCAGAGCCACATGAAACTACAGCAGTGTTTCCCCTAGAGACATTTAGGCATGGTAAATGCAAACCAACATCGGTAGCGTTTCCTTGTTAGCGCGATTATGGTCTGACAAGGCTGTGCAGCTCAAGGGGAAACACTGCACAGTCAACAAAACGATGTTTGCTCAGCTAGAACACCAACATCAGGACAACGAGTAGCTGTCGAGATGTACAACGCTCACCAACTGAGAACAAACCATTCAACAGCAGAGTGCATGGCACTAGACCAGTACACAAGCAGCAAAGCGAGGGGGGGGTACCCAGAAATGGTTAACTCAAGGATGAAGTGTCAGACCTGGTTGACTCTGCGCAATGGGGAGACGTCAACAGCCTGCCTTCTCACGGTTCCAGCACGACCGATACGGGTGGAGTCCTCACGGGGGCCACTGTTGATGATGGCATTCACCAGAACTTGGAGGGGGTTCTAGACAGCGGAGAAGGAAAAATTACTGCAAATCCTGGTTCCCTTCCACCTGGAGACCACAAGCTGACTAGAAACAGAAAATGCCTCCATTACTGCATCACAGAAACAATACAACTACATGCAGTCTTAAAGATACAACACACAATCGCAAAAAACCCCAGCTGATAAAGGTAATCACATGCATCCTAATTTATGCAACTACGCCTATTAGGAGACCATAGCAATTTTACAGTTTTGTGGAAAGTACATTTTATTATTAGTTTTGGGGGTAACTTGCCGGCATCAGACGTCAGTTTAAAATAAGTCTAGATACCTCATGAATGTTGAGAGCTGTGGCCAAGCTATAAATTGTAGTAATTTCAAAATGATCTAGCCATTTACATCTAAATTGTAAAATCATTTACTGCCCCCCCCGCCGCCGCCATTACAACAGCCTAGATTCTGTTAAGAGGAAATTCTGGATAAGTGCACATTAACCGCAGACGCAAATTGGCACCCCATCAAGTTCACGGCAAAGTCAGGGGACTTTAACTGGACATGATAGAGAACGTAGCTTAACATGTTGCAGGCAATTTCTGATCTTGCCATGTCCCTTCAGTTGACCACAATACATATTACAAGATGGGGGGACGTTAAATTACCCAAGTAAAAAGGCACTATGGTTGTCGTACCATAACCAGACACACCACCATTTAAGAATTCACTGGAGCCCATCTTTATACAGGTAGGCCGTTTAGAGTGTGGGGTCAGAAAAACAACTCTCCACTACCTCTCCGGTGAGCAGGTGAATGATCTCGAAAGCGTGCTTGACGATGCGCACGGTCATCAGCTTCTTGCCGTTGTTGCGGCCGTGCATCATCATGGAGTTGGTGAGGCGCTCCACGATGGGACACTGCGCCTTGCGGAAACGCTTGGCAGCATAGCGCCCCCCGGAATGCGGCAGGTACTTGGCGTACTTCTCTTTCACGGCAATGTAGTCCTAGGCATGGAAGAGGAACGGTGATTAGTTTACCACCGGCAATGACACATTCTTGTGGCGTGGACATAGCAGGCACACACAAAAAAAGTATAGGCAACTAAGAGTACAAATTTGATCACAGTATATCTGAGCAGGTGATTGGCTGAGCTACAGGGTCAGATCAGCCAATGAATAAGCAAAGAGTGTTACTTTACGAGGACTCTAGCACACCAGGGCCATGACAAGACATCAAGATGTGACTCTAGTCTCGCTCAAAGGACAGATTCACCTTAAACAACCTGTAGTGGTCTACAAGATGACGATTTCACGTTACGCTATATCTGCCACAGAAAGCTTAATTCCTATGCCCATGTGCGGATATTTACAGGTGGACAAAGCACTTCAATCCAGGGCCCATTACCTGGAGGGAGATGTCATTGATCTGCACATCATCAGTGCTCCACTTTCCAAAGAGTTTGATCTCTGGGGTCTCAGCAACAGCTGGGGCAGTCTCCCACTCAGTCATCCTGGGGGAGAGAGCACCGATTATTTAACATTAATGTGAGACTAAATGACTGTGCCCAAAAACGCCTACTTGCCAAACTGCAGCAGGCACCATATAAAACTGAAAAGTGGTACAAGCATTATATATGGGGAAATAACATTCGCAATACGGTTTTGAGTTCAGAGATATATACATCGAACCAAAAGTTACATGCGGTTCACAGGCATTCGGGAGTTACTAGTATGAGCACAGCCTACTAAAACGTATTGTTCTACAGGACACACATGCCGCGGTTACAGCTTTTCTGCCAATTTCCGTTTCGGCTCGATATACAAATTAGGTCTCAAAAAGCGAATCGAACACACCGCGACCAGGATTTTAAATACATATACGAACGGGGGGTATGCACGATAAATCAATTTAAATAAATCTAATGAGGAACTCAAGCACCCGGAGTAACGTTATATATAAAATAGAAGCCCCAAACAGCAAACGTGCATTACCACTTCTACAATCAAGGAAAGGAGTGTTCTAGCACCATTTTTCGGTGAAAACCAATTTTACATCAATATATTTCAGTACTTAATTGATAAATGCTAAGTTACGGCCTGCATTAAAAACTTAGCAACCATGCTAATTAGCTAGTTTTGAAAAACTAACTTGTTCCACCCGTTCAAAACTTACGATTGCGAATGAAATAAGAACTACCAACACACAGAAAAAATGTGTCGGTCTAACACCTACTATACAAAGTACAAAAGGGTATACGATATAACCCAGGCATGCGATTACACACACGCTTTACCCTACAGTGCGGTTTTCGTTCGACTGCTGACGGGAATGCAGTGCTCCGTATTATTAAAATTGAATTTAATACAATAGTGACGACCATTACGTATCACGGACTACCACAAAAGTATGTAACGTAAATAATGGTTCCATTTTAACAATTTAGAGGTGTCTTGATGCACAATTAAACCATATATTCCACTCACTTGTGTAAGAAGGTCTACACCACACTTATCTCCGACGGAAAAGGGCCGCAACGAGGCGCTTCACACAGATATCCACCCCGGCGGAAATGTTCCTACCTCTTCCGTTTATAAGAAACCGGGGCTCACTGGAGTTGTAGTTAAATGCAATCGGATTTCCTGAGACCGACGGGTCCATATGACAAATAAATCTAGCACCTCGAGAATTTTGGAGTTTTCGGACAATTTTGTGAAAAATTAACATAGCACCAACATTGGGACCAAAAGTAACTGAAATAACTAATATCCTATTCACTTATCTCCATTAGAAATATACAAAAACATATTATATAGATATTATAGAAAATTATTTAATAAAATAAACAAAAACCAGAGTCCAAATTTTATTTTATTTTAGATTCAGTAGTAGAAACTGTAGATTCTAAACATCTTTCCAATTTCAGAGCAGACAGAGCACCCTCGAAATTAATTTCCAGGAGGAGAAAGATTGCACTGAAGAGGAGCGCTGCCAGTGAAACAACCGAACAAGGCTGCGCTGGAGTCTAATGGTTTGGGAAGGGTGGTCAGCCAGGACGGATCACCAAGCTCTAGCAGAGAAATGGAGGAGCTAAAAGTGGAGCCCAAGATGGAAGTCAGTAACATTATGCTTTAGGCAAAAAATTCAAGTATTCAGGACACACACACACACAAAAAGATTTGAAAACATTTTTTATTTGTCTCTCACAAACGTAACATTCCGGTAACATATCACTTAATCACATATACAATCACAACAAATTTACTTCAGAGTAAAAATCGTAAAGCACATTGGTAAACGTATTCTTCTTATGGCAAAAATTCAAGATTAGAGAAAGGTTGGGTCTGACAGAGTTCAGGGTCTCATAACTTTACAGTCCAAGCAGATTATTCAGTTTCGGGCCATTAACCTGGATGCACTAATGTGGCCGTTGTAAAGCTCGGACTGCATTTACACAAGGGTACTGAACACGGTTCCTCTCTCAATCTCTTCCACACCAGAATCTCTTCTTCCCATATTTACCATACAGTTCAGTTAATAAATGTGAAAATGTAAAAACAGGCAGAGAATAAAATCTGTTTTTAAAATACTTAGATATAATACTGTAATAACACCATCAATCATGATAAAAATACAATTTGTTTACCCTTATATCGCAAAGTTTAGTAAATGTATCGGTCAGTGTGCAATGCTTGCAATTCCTATTTTAAATGGTCTTTTGTCCCTATAATCAAACTATCGATCCCTTTTGTAAAAAGAGCTACTGTTGACTCTATATTAAATAATCTCACAGTAATAAAATAATATCACTAAATGCTAAAGACAGACTTTTCACTAGATCACTTTCGCCTGAGATTTCTAATGATGAAATGGGAGGCATGGTACATATTCTTAAGACAGGAAAATTACTGCCACTCGTACGTCCCCTTTACTGCTTTAACCAATCCTGCCTTCCCTTTTTCATACTGCTCTGCCCCCTCGCCATATTCCCTGTGAGCACCCTTCTCGATTGGCAGTGTGTAATAGCACTTCGGTTTTGTAACCTTAAAGAACTGTAAACGCTCAGGTAATGAAATGAAAATTAAGGCATGATTTCTACAGCTATGGTCTGATGTGTCAGGGACAAAAATTAACACCAACAATGAGGATTAATCCAGGGAGTAAACCATCAAATAATCATTTTAAAAAGACCATACTGGAGGTAGAAGTTTACGGTCTTATACACAGAAATTACAGTTCAGGGCGTGGGGACATAACTACCCTACAAATGAAATGAATTGAATGGGGCAGAAGTTTGTGTGTGTGTGTGTGTGTGTGGGGGGGGGGGGGGTATTGTTGCACTCAGAGGTCATCGCGTGCGCTCGACTGCAGAAAGGTAAAGGTACGAATGCTGTGTGCTTGGTGTTCCGTCTGCGTCTGCGCAGCCCTCTAGGTGAGCCATTTCTCCATGCAGCTGGTGTAAACCGTATCATTGGAGTGCCACTTGGTGTGTTGCACCCCAGAGAGCACACAGGTGACCAGGTCTCCACGGGCATCCAGTGTCTTCAGCCCAAACAGATCCCTTAAATAAACCTGACAGACAGACAGACGTCACCGTCACCAGTTTCCATTGCCATATCGTTATTAACTATTAGAGACACTCTAATAGTTACAATTTTATTAATTTATCTTGTTACTTCAGGTGTTAATTTTCTCTGCATTCTGATTAAATTTTATTTTAATATTTATGCTTGCTTCTTTGAATTGAATACATTTTGTCATGCTAGAGAAACCAATTTGATGGTGAGAGAAATGATGAAAGAGAACGGGGCAGTCCAATAACACTAATAAATATGGCGACACACTCACCTCCTGGTGCCTCATCTCAACCACTGTTTCATTGCTGTCGTAAAATCCAAATTGGCTGAGTAAGAGGGAAAAGAAAAGAGTCAAGACCAGAATGACCTTGTCGCATGAAAAGATCACAAAAACAAAGACCCCAGAAATGCCAAAACAGCAAGGAAACCCGCAGTGCACGGTGAAACAGCCACAGAATATGCACAAGAAATGGCAAATGTCATGATCAATGCATACAAAAGACAAACAGGGATTTACAGCAGGATGAGAGGAAATGAAATGGACCACACAGAGGCGACTGACAGACCTCGACTCCCAAGGTGTGATGACGCCATCATCGGGTCCCCCGATCAATATCAGCTTCTTAATGCGCAGGAAGTTCTTCTTCCAGACTAAGAGAAGAAGAGTTTAACAGATTACACTGACAAACCGGATATTCTGTAATGAGAGACAGGTTCAAGCAATGCATAGACAGTGACTGTACCACAGACAGGAGTTAATTACCCGTGGCATTGGGGTGTAGCCTCTCGCTGTTCAACACTGCCAGATAGTCACTGCTGTTGACATACATGTCCCTGTGGTGAGGGTCTATGAGTACCAGAAACAAAAACAAAAAACACGCACTGGAAAATCAGTTATATGGTGAATTATGGTGTATAGTCCTTCTCATTCTGTTAATTAAATAACAAATTATTAGAATAAATACCAGCCATAATTGCCTTCCTGTTCCCCTACCCTCTCAAACCCACCCCTCTCTCTTACCATTCCAGTAGTTGCAGATGGAAATTCTCTGACCCACAGCGGTGTAGCAGAGGTGGAAGAGGTTGGACTTAACAAAATTCGGAAATATATACCTCAGGTAGTCTGTATCTGAAGGAGCCACACGCAAAAAGAGCTTTATCGATATATGTTCCAAAATCGACTGTGTACTTTCGATTTCTAACTGGGCGGCGCCAGGATTACCAACCTCCATACTGGCCAGCCTGCGGGGAAGACAGGGAGATGAAGGAGTGGACGTTGTGATCAGGGAGGATGGAGAGAATTCCCCGGCACACCAGCCCACCTAGGAACAAGGCAGAAGGTGGAGTTTTATTTGAGAGCAGTATCTTCCACATTGTAGTATAATGTCTTTCACAGCAGGGCAGAAGGGGGAAAGAGGAGAGAGAGAGAGAGAGAGAGAGAGAGAGAGAGAAAAACAGGTAAGGCATGTGGGGCTGCGGAAACCTTGGGAGTAGCAGATGAAGTGGACGCCGTCAGCAGCGTTCTGCATGATGGGGTAGATGGCGTCCCTGAAGCCCTCCACCTGCTTCCACATCGGCTGCAGGCTGGCAGAGCGGTCAAACAGGTCAATCACCGATACGTTGGTGCCTGGGTGGGACTGAGAGTGGGCGGGATAAGAACGGGATCCACAGATGATGGACAGAAACATCGCACAGGTGTATGAAGAAGGGAGATGACAGCAGGTGTACAGAGCAGTCAGTAACTGACCAGTTTAGTGATCCCAAATATTCCTATATGCACACGTAAACCAGATGTGCAGTTGATGCATTAATTATTTAGTAATGAAACAATAACAGGATCGATAAACTGATATGAATTTCATTTCCTTTATCATTTTACAGAAGTCACAATAGTTTGCTTCATAGAGAACATGACAAAATCATTTTCGCTCAATCAATAATCTTTATTTCACAATTGATTTACAGATAAATATATCAAGCCAAATACCAGTCTTTGCTAATAAAATCTTGCGCTAGTAATATATTACTTTTCCACATGATGGCAGTGTTGCACAAAATACATTTCGTGGTTGACTTGGGAGCACCATGGCCGTTTCTCTCGTTTTAAACATTTTATCTATCTTTGCATGCACAAATTACAAAAAAATAAATAAAATTAAATAAAAAATATGATCTGGTTACCAAATGCAAGTAAAGTATCATCTGCATCCTATTTAATTTGCCATTCATGCCGACCGGCTTTTAGATCTCGTGCCGAAACCAATCTTATGTTGCTGTTGCCGTTTTGTAAATGAGGATTTTTGAATGACTAATAACACCAGTACAAGGACCATGTTGATAAAAACTAAAAGTTTAAATGGTAGAACATTAAATTTGATTTATGTAAAATAAGGGGACTACAAAAGCAAGAGGTCACGTTGCTGGCGGTCTTGACCCCCATACCCGCCAGGTCTTTCAGTTACAGAGTAACTTTGCCTCGTGGATCACACTCATCCAGTGACCTTATATGATGGGAGAGGGGAGAGTTGATAGGAGGGTGTGTTGAGGGGAACTGAAGTGAAGCCATTCAAAGATATGAAATATACCCTGTACCATCCGATGTGGGCCTTTAATATATAAAACCCTGCACTTTAATTTTGAGGTCAGTATTACCACTCACCGGCTTACGGTTACATTTAACATTTTAAACTTGAAAACAATAAAAGATAAAATATTAATCTTTATGAACTTTAAATTAAATTGAGAGCTTGGCTAGTCACCAAAAAAAAAAAAAATTCCCCAGACTCCCAAATAAAGAATCCCCACGCTTTCCTGTGGTTCTTTTTAGGCTGATGATCAGCACCTCGTACTGAAATAACGCGTCGACACTCCACCGTAGTCGACATCATAGCACACATTTGGTGATTACTTTAACCCGAAAAGGAAACTATGCGTCGACAAAATACCATTATATATTCGGTTTAAAGCGAGGCTGCGCTATAAAAAGAAAAAAATTGTTTATTGCTTTGGCGACGTTTGTTTCAGTCCAGCTTTGTGCGAAATTTTAATAACCTACCTTTCAAAAATGTTTTTTTGTTTAAAAAACAAAAGATTACTCCACGCGTATTCCCCGAGGTAGATTGATTACGACGCAAGTTGCAGATGAGAATGACTTTATGCTTGTTCCGTCAGTATTTGCACAGTAACCGCAATACTGAGCAGAGCAAACAGACGCGCAAGATCACAAGCGCAGCAAATCAAGTCGAATGTACAAAGACGGGAAAACATAGATAAAGAGGTTAAAACCCGGTACAACAAACGAATCATAATCACTTCTCCTTTGTAACCTTGCTTTAATTCATTGCATCTTGCAAATCGGTTTACAAATTTTGGGTGATGGTCCTACAATTAGACGAAGAAGTAATCGACACAAATATAATTCCCACTTTACCTGTTTGCTCACCTGGTTTATGAAACGCAGTAAAATTGCGAACTCGCTGGAGCTGTCGAAAAGCCCATGCACAATGATCACCGGCTTGTGTCCCATCACCGCGGCTGCAAGGCAGGCACCCAGGAACGGCAGAAGCACCATACCCGTCCTGCTACTCCTTTCACTTGATCCAAGCATTCTTACGATAACCCCGAAACATTCAGTAAACAAGAGAACTCTATTTCTAAAACACACGCAGAATGATAAACGGAGTTAGCTAAAAATATAGTCATCCGAGTCGATGTTTACTGCTGTCAATAATGCCAAGCTTGGTAAACGCTCAGAATACATTAAAGGGCTGCTACGTCCACTCCGCCTGCTAGGAGTAACAGATTGTTCCTGTTGCCCAAACAATGTCTTTTGCGTAAACACCAAACCCACGTTTGCTTTAACGTTGGAACGTTTATTTGTTCCGGCCGACTGATATTTATTCACAAAACACCGCACATGAAGTCACTTCCTGTTTGAGTCGCTTTTCCTCCTTCTTCAGTGCAGTCATCCAGAAAGACCGACCAGAGATGAAGACAGCTGTAAGTTTTATGTTCCAGGAACATTCACTTTAGAGATAAATTAAATGACAATGATGGTAGTCCAAATATTTCATAATAAATACAAATCACAATAAACTGGTTGCAGGGCTAATTAATTAATCCACGTTATAAAGCAAATAATATAGTTATTACTTGAGTTCGAATTACACCTTTATTATTTGGAGGGTCAAAAAACTTTTTTTAAAACGAGATCAGCATTGGAGACGCCTTGTAGGGTAGTTTGGCTTTTTGGCGGGGTTCAGCTCCCCCAATACCACGAGCTATGAGGCCAAATGTTATGCTCTAAAGTGGTTCGAGGCCGAACGCTGTGATCAGCCAGAACACTAATCGTTTACTTGAATACAGTAAATAGATTTTTTTTTTTTTTTACAGTGAATACAGATAAATCTGAATCGTGATGGAAGATTATTTAGATTTAATGAATTAATATTAATATTAAAAACATAAACACCTATTTTTATTTTAGTTTCCTACCGATTTTGGAATGTTCTAAAATACATATGCAAGAGACTATACACACATTACACCAAGGATTTCCAATACCCGCCAACACTATTCCGGCTTGATATAATTTCATAGTCGATAGTATGTGCATTATGGCCCGATCTTACGCAACAGTTCAGTCAATATTTAATCCTAAATTCAATTAACCCCTGGCCCACCACCAGAACAGTAGGCAGAGAGCCTGAGGTATTCCCTACTACTTTGGTTCAAATCATTCAGACAATGAGTTTGAGTTGAGTCACTCAACCCAACGATTATTTTTTCCCCCCTAGAGGACTGGAAGTGACACAGCCTTATAACTGATGGGAAAACATTTTGGAGTGATCCCCCCCCCCCATTGGCTCAAACAGACTAAGCAGCCATTTTTAAGTGATTACAGCCTCATATTGCAGAATTATCATTGGCTGGGAATTTAGGTACCCTTAATGTAATGTAAAACACTGGATTACAAGAGAATTCCCAACCCCAGAGACTCTTACGGCTGGGGTGGACGAATCCAGTGCTCACGCTCTCAAGTTATTGTTGTTAAGTTATTAACGTTCGTCTCACCTTGCTGATTGCAACAGTAACGTGCTGCATTATGTTTCTGCAACATTACGAAAATGTTGCGCTTGCTTTAAAACGTCTCAGCTACCAGTCCCTGTTGCACAGCATTCAAAATCTTATAACAGGGCACCCAACATCTTAATTGACAGAAGTCATTAATTGAAGAGGATTTGGCCCTTCCTCCACCTTGTTATTGCAGGGGAAACTCAGTTGTGCTAACTGAAAGGTAACCAACTAACCGTGGCTTATTGGGCCGTACTTGACCTTAGCGGAGCAGTCCCTTTAGCATTCTCTGCTCATTCTGCTGGCTGTTGGGTCTCCTCACAGCTCAGGACGAACCACAGTAGGCTAACCAGCCATCACTGCCTAGGAGTGCCTGGGTAGGTTTTCAAGGTCTAGGCTGACCACTGTTTTTGTGTTAGACTTTCATTTCCACTGCGTCTTAAGCCCACCGCATGACTGTGTAAACGCCACAGTAAAAAAAAAAATCTCTAGTTTCACTTTTAGGCCAAGCATAATTGAAATCTCATCGCGGTGAAAAGCACATTTACCAAAAGCTAGCATGTAACAATAACTGTGTACACGTTTTCAACAGGTCTTACACGAATATCCCTTGTCAAGTTCACAGAAGTGTACTTCTCAAAACCCACCCAACACCACCCCACCTCCACCCCCAAGTGATACGGACACCCACTCCTTCAAACGCAGGGTTGCAGCAACTCCTGGAGATGGCTGAGAGAGCGGTCAAGCGTGAGGGCAAGCGTCTCTGCGTTGGTCTCCTCACAGCAGTTGAAGGCGGTGATGGAGAAGTGGAGGTGGTCCGACTGTGGGTTGTAGCACACGGCGTACCCGTCAGGAACCAGGGGCCCGAAACACATCACGCTGTCCGTGTTAGACGGAACCTACGGGGAACAGGCCGTTAGGGCGAGGTATACAGTCCTTTTGCAACGTCCGCAACAGTAAACCTCTAAAGCTTAAACCCAGTAGAACAAAGACTAACCAAAACATTTTAAAAACATGTTATTTGCAGTTCACAAGCCCCAGAAGAAAAGTGGATGTGAACACTATCCAGTAACAGGGTTACTAGAAATGTATTAAGAGAAAGGGGGCAGGCCCCGAATAGTTTTTAAAAGAACAAACAGACATTTTGGGGCCAAACTATTTCGTAACGTGTTGGCAATACAAATGGCCTGGGTATCTGGATCACAGAGAGGTCACAATGGGGACAGGTGATTTGGAGGGTCATCCTAGAGAGTGGGTGCTTTCACCAGTGGAGATCTATAGCACACTGAGAGGGACGATAAAGACAAAGTTCTTCTCAGCATCTCTTCAGAAGCATTTGAAAAGCCCAGCCGTCTTCACCTGTCCAGTTCTCAGTTTCCAGTGGGTGGCTAGCCCATACGCCGTGTCCATGAAGAGCTTAGGCACGCTCAACCCCTCCTCGATGGCCTGCAGTTTCAGGCCCAGCAGGTGCCGGTCGACCCCCTGCCCCTGCAGCGCCTGGAACGAAATCGAAAAACTTGGTTTAAAAAAAAAATGGGGAAGAAACTGGGAAAAAGAAGAAACAATACTAAGACGGGGGCAAAAACACCATCTCAGAATACGAGGCTGCAAACGTAACACCTGTGTAATGTCATTAAAGCACTTCCTCCATCACTCATTTACCAAACCTCACACTAAAACATTCCAGTTCACTTCTCCGTAAAAAACAACGTTCATGAGTGTCTCCCCCTAAACGCCACTGAAACGTTATAGAGACCGACGTGGACCCCAGTGCCGGTGGCAGCCCTGTTTACCTGCTCAGTGAGAACCGTGTGAGCCTCCACAGCTTCTCTCAGCAAATCCACTTTCACTTCTCTCTGGGGAGAGAACGAAAACGGTAGCACCCGCTCACCGCATCCCAGAGCGTCCGCACGCCTCCTCACACAGGCCACAAAGGCCCTTTCTCCAGGGGAAGGGGGGGCGAGGGAACTGACTGCCAGTCTGCGCGCTGCTTTAATCTGCGACTTCACACTTAAGACGTCGCCAGGAGAACATTGCAAGGAAGGAGACGGCGCACGCAGACGGGATCCTCACCGTATTGCCGGGGTTGTCGAAAGCTCTCACAAACTGGAGGGCTTTACTGGTGGGGGAGCGGATTACATCCGTGCGGCCTCCCCGGAACATCCTGAGGGAGGCGCTGTCGCACGAGGCGCACACGTCTCTGTGCACCCTGAGAGAGCGAGAGGAAGTGAATTGGGACCAAACGGCAACAGCAGCGGTGGCCGACCCTGATTCAGACTAACCCCTCAATAAGAAACTGGAGGGGAAGCTAATTAGTGGTGTTTTATGGAGAAGTGGAAACTAAGACCAATATGGGGTTCACCTGTATTCACGTTGTGTAATGTCATGTACCATCAGTAAAATTACATTCTGCTGCAGGTTATACTGGTATTAAATAATCTGCAGTAATAAATTCAGCTACTGAACAGCATAATAAATGCACTTTTGCATAAATGTGTAATAATACCGTCTATACCAGAGCATACAAATTCTATATTATTTTTTCCTGTAAGAGTTAAAGAATGGTACCCGGTTGTCCTTTACGCAATGTTTGGGAGAGCTGCTCTGTACAGATCAGTTACCTGTAGTAGGCCAGCTGCAGCGCCACCTGGATGAAAGAATTGGGACTCAGGTTGTGCCGTTTGGGAAAGTCTTTCCCAAACCTTCGGAAGGTGAAACAGTTTATGTCCAGGTCATTGATCAAACTAGGGGAGACAAGGTATGCAGAGGGTTATGAGCTGTGATCTTTATTTGCTTTATCTCTGATATAAACAAGGCCCTAAGGGCATCTGGATTGGGGCTCTCTAGGGCCACGCTTCAAGACCTCTGATGTTCAGTAATGGTAACTTTACATGTATGCAATACTGTCGTTTGTCCACTAGGTGACAGCGTGCTCCTTAAATGTACTGACAAAGTCAACAGAGACTACCACAAAGCTGAAAAAGGATTAACATCGATTAAGGTGCGTTTTTGTCAAGGTTACTTAAATACAGCCAGCAGATAGTACTGTTTGCACTGTGCAGGCAACTTATCGCACACACTCCTTTAAGTTTTAGAACACAGTCACAGTTCTAAATAAAACGGGTATTAAAATGAACTCCAGTTCCTTATCACGGTTTTATATTACGTAGCGTGCCAGCATCCGGGAGCAACGTTACAGCACTACAGTGTTCAGTCTGTGTTTATAAACTGTATTACCATCAGTCTGTAGACATTGGTTCTTGCAGCATTAATGTTGTGTGTCATTCAGTGAGCCTGTTTGGACATATCCTGCATTTACTGTTTATATAGTTCTAATACACAGTATTCAGTGAATGGGTAACCAGTTGCAGTGTCCCGTCAGTTGGCGAGTACAGCTTGTGTAAACACCTACGCCCTTTTCTCTATCGTTCACCCGAGTGACACCCACAGAGATCACAGTAAGCACATCCTGGAACTCACATGTCCAGGTTCTGCTTGGCCTGTTCGATGTCCCTCTTGATCTCTGGGTCAATGTAGAAGTACAGCTTCTTGGGCATGGCGAGAGGGACCAGAGGGGTCCTAACTGTGTCTGGCTGCTTACTGGACGGGCAAGATGGAAACGCAGAACAAAACACCAGTTTATTTATATATTCATTTTTTGTGCGCATTTTGAAGGCGCAATGTAGGCAGGAAAAACGTGAAGAAAACTGACATCTGTCAACGGCAGGTGGCGCTGCAGAGCAGTCTCAATGCAGAAACACTGAACCAGAAGCCAGACACCTC
>JAOVYW010036020.1:13364-27848 GCA_025775045.1 Hiodon tergisus | reverse complement strand
GGGGCTGGTGTAAAGGGTGGCTGGGGGTTAACAAACATCACCTAAACTGATACTAATGACTTTACTCTGATGCTTGTGTAACCTAAACCATGACTCTAAAGAAACTTAAATGAAAAGCGGAGGAATTTTCCCTTTATTAGCATCTCAACTAAGTTCATGTTTACCCTGTTTTATCTCTGAAGGAGTAATTCCCACAAGCACTGTGAACATCTGAAGACGAGTACAGACGGCATTCTACCGGCCCAAACAGTTTCACTCCCAATTAAAAGGCCGGGCAGATTTGACCGCACAGGATGAGGGATTAATTCCGACATCCACAGATCGAGTTACAGGTGTTGTGCCAAGGTTCCTCCCAGTCTTAGAAACGTCTGTCGACTGGTTAAGCCTGCCGTTTGGACCCTGACGGAGTGCTGGAGGCTTCACAAACCTTCAGGAACCCACTGCGGTATAGG
Source organism: Hiodon tergisus (assembly GCA_025775045.1). Taxonomy (NCBI): domain Eukaryota; kingdom Metazoa; phylum Chordata; class Actinopteri; order Hiodontiformes; family Hiodontidae; genus Hiodon; species Hiodon tergisus. Next base: position 27,396 of record JAOVYW010036020.1, on the reverse strand, counting down.
CAGTACTCAGGCAGCAAACATGGCAAGATAGACCCCACCCCCAGCCACAAACAGCACACAGCACCCCCGCTAGAAGAAATGGCAGTGTGAGTGAGTGAGTGAGCAGTGGAACTACATAGATGTTCATCTTTGTATTTTGTCATAAAAAATAAAATAAAAAATCTTTGGAATATTTTTACCAATTGAAAAATTGAGTTCAATTTTGAAACATACATTCAGACTCTTATCATGCAGTTGCCCCTGAATTAGAGGATACAGCAGACCAAAAGAGACCCTGTCACACGGTATGGTCTTAATGCCACTTATTGCAACATGGTTGCAAGTCCCAAAACACATTATACAGAATAAACCCAGTAATTTTCTACTCAAAATTTCAAGTCCTTCCTGCCACTTTGAGATTTCTTTACCTCCATTTTCAGAGTTGGAGATGGCCTGCCTATATCCACTGTTTGAGGGAGCACCCTTCGTTTTGGAGGAGTCCCTGTGTTCCTGCAATGCCCAGTTAAATGACACCGTGCGGCCCGCAGCCTGCTGGGAAATCTGCGGTCTGGTAATCGATCACCACCATCACTGGTCACACTCTGTTCGTCAGACGCTTAATAACGTGTCCGGCTGCAGCCGAACACAGAGATCGGAGGCCAAGTCCCTAATGCTGCCTCTGTCACAGCTCGGCAATGACAAACTCATTTCAGCACAGACAAGAGAAAAGGAATTATGCCTCCGAACTTACCGACTCCTGAACGTTTATAGATTTTTTTTTTTTTAATAATAGTTTCCCTCCAAGGAGCAAATCCGAAGACAAAGCAAGACATCTGTTGTCACACTGAAGCCAGCCGTTATTTAGACAGAGTAAAGGCTATTTTTGCAGAGAATGTGACTTTTCGTCATCAAAAATATGTTACTTGTACCCACCCAAAGAAATTGTTATTGCTTCTACTGTCATGCTAAAGATGTTTATCGACCAACCAACCTACCTATCTATAAATATATATTACACACACATGTGTGTGTGTGTAACATATGCGTAACATATGTATCAACTTCCAGTTTTTACTACATTGTAGGCTGTAGAATCAAACAGTTGTGGTATAAAATTAATAACATATCCCAGTCAAAACTTACTGATGATTGTTCTTCTATACACATCAAATACAAACTTGTTAGAATTAAGTGTAAAGCAAAATTATGAAGAAGAACGCTTTAGAATTGTTTAACTGCGTGAGGGCAGAAACGCAATGAGAAAAACAGCATGCACCACTGGATATTTAAGGTCTGGTACATTAAGGTAATCTAAAGGCACTTTGTACAAGTAACATTGGTAACTGATAAACCCAGGACTGCGACACCCAAAAATGAATCTAACATGGCCATGAAATAGCTGAGTACGAGTAGAGCACAAGGATTGAATTCACAAACGAACGTCAGTGGTGTGAAGGTCGCACTTGAGATCAGGAGTCAAACAATTTTTGCGGTTAGGAAAGGCCAATATATGCACGAGAACACAACAAATTAAACTATTCAACAAATGGTCCGGGGTGCTTTGGACTGACGTTTCAGGGGTGATTTTATTCCTGTCTCTTCGCGAAGCCTTGCTTTGAAGCTGATGAAGAACCACAGAGGAGTGTTGAATTAAAGTGTGAAGGTGCATGTCGTCACGGTGACGGAAAACTGCAGAAAGTTGATGGTTTGTTGACTGCGACGCGGTTTTAACACAATTTAGTGCAACAGGTAGTCAGAAAATTCACAAACTTTATCAGTCCGCACTTCATCTCACAGAAAGCTAAAGTTTCCAAAAACTCTGATGGGACATTCTCATGTTTGCATGAGAGGGAGGAAGATGGGGTCCTTCCAATGTACGGAATGGTACCTTTAAAGCCAAGACCTCAGTATCATTTAAACTGAATGAGATGGTAAGACGCTTTGATTGCTATTTTTGCCGCCTGACAACGACTCTCGTTTTAGTCCCCTGGCCCTTGAGCAACAGAGGTCTAAAGTTATTCACCACCCATCATCACTGTCTAGGATTGTTAGACACAGATACTCATGACTCTAACTTCTCCTGAAGCCATACTGTTAGACTAAGACTGTGGGCCTGTTCTGTTTAATCATTGCTTCTGGATGAGCCCAGAATCACATTTTTCTTGAATTATAAACTGTGTGGAACTATTAGTTAGTAATTTGCTTTACTTCCACTCCCACAGACTTTGCTGCCAAGGTCCCCCTAGATGAAAAAAGTCAGCCAAATAAATAGATACTGATAATAACAATACCATCCATTCATGACAAGTGTAAGTCCCTCGTGGTGCAGGGGTAAGGGTACATCAGGTCTTATCGAGGTTCCAGCTTCAAACGGAGCAGTCCAGGGAGATAATTCGTACTTCCAGCCAGAATTCAGAAATGAGATCAGTGAGAGGTGTTACTGCAGGAACAGGGGACCACTGCCATGAATTCTAACAAAATGTACATAAGCCCACAACGAATCAGAGGAGACCAGCACTTAAACAAATATAATTTTTCTATTCATCAACTTTTCTAATGCACTGACCAAAGATTTAAAAGTAATTATTTTTTTAAATCATTTACCTCTGAAGGTAGCACATTTTTTTTCTGTGAAATTTGTTTTTTAATTAGTAATAACCTATCTGATATTGATGTTTCATGTTTAATACTTCAGAGAAATGTAAGTAATAAATACTGCATTAAAAAATTATAATAAATAAATAAATCTTTGGTTGAAATTGCATTAAGAAATATGTACAAACACTTGCACATTTTTAATTGCCAAGTAATCCCAAAACAAACTGAACACCCAGAGAAAAAAGCCCAGTCATCTTTGGAAATTACGTTCTAAAAATTCGTTTTAAAAGGACGACACATGACGTCTCAATGGAGAGACGATGAGGAACTGAATAAACATGTCCAAAACCATGAGGGAGAGAGGCAGGGGGGGAGAGGCAGGGGGAAAGAGGCAGGAAGAGAGAGGCAGGGGGAAAGAGGCAGGTAGAGAGAGGCAGGAAGAGAGAGGCAGGTGGAGAGAGAGGCAAGGGGAAAGAGTCAGGGGGAGAGAGGCAGGTGTAGAGAGAGGCAGGGGGAGAGAGGCAGGGGGAAAGAGACTGCTGGAGAGAGGCAGGTGGAGAGAGATGCAAGGGGATAGAGGCAGGGAATATACATTCCATATAGAAAGGAGGAAGCCACCTCTCTCAGGTAAACAGCCATGCAGGAAACACAGAGAAAGGTCCTGTATAAGATTTCAATTGACCTGGTAAATATGGTAAAGGTGAAGGAAAGACGAGTCAAAGGGTGCATGCTGCAGAATCCCAGTTGTTAATTACATTACATCATACTCTTCGAATCTCATTTCCCCTGATGGAGACTCCTGAGACGAAAGGTAAGGGAACTGTTCGTCAAAGAACACGATACCGCACGAGGCAGCTGATTGAAAGAGGCGGTACACGCAACTCTTTGAAAATCAAAGGGCACCTGGCTTTGATTTTTCATAGAAAACTATTAGAGTACATTTGGGCACAAATGGCCCCATGGAAGGGGGGTGGGGGTGGGGGGGGGGAGTTTTAATGCATACTGCCCAAAAAACCGGGATGTCAGCTTGTTACAGGTCACAGCCTCAGAGGAAGTTCAGAAAGTTGACAATAACGACGAGTTATTAAAAAATAGGATTGTCATGAACGGAACTAACCCTTGACAAAAGGGGAGCCTTTTGTGGCTGTGGTTATTACAAGCTCATCACTCATTACCTGAATATATTCCAGGGCTGACAGTCTGTGGATGAAATCTTACTGTTATGGCTCACTCCTAAATCAAAAAATGGTTCAAACTCAATTTTAGGAACTCTCTTCGTAGTGCATTCGATGGGAAAGCGACTGAGATATCTACTGAGAGGTAAACACAAGAACATCGCCGCGCACCCTCTTGTATATTCAAGCCTCGCATTCCAATTAAATATCCATCCCTGTGTTTTGTTATTCATGATTCATCCTTTAACAGGATCACCTCCCAGTGGTGAAGCAAGAGAAGCTGCAGTTCGGGAAGAAAGGAAGGACGGTGAATGGCTAGCGTTAGGTTTAGGATTATCACGGCGCAGGCCGGCAAGTTCGGACCCAGGAGAACAAGGACGAGGGCGCTGAGATTTAGCTGAGGAGTGAGAGTACATGTAATTGCGCAGGGGGCGCCAAATGAAAAAAACCAAACCCAAACAGGGGTCTCAACTCCCCCTTTTGTGGGTGATCGATCGTCTGCTACACCTTGGCGGAGAAAACACCACAGCTGACCCTCTCATTTCCTTTGCGGTTCCAGTATCAAGCCCCAGACGAAGGGACAGACGGTCTACGGGCTGTTCCTGGAAGCCGCAGGACTCGCAACGAGTAGCGTTCCCCCCCGTAATTAACGCCGCAGTCTGCCGCCTCAGGCCAGGCCAGGCCAGGCGGCACACTCCTCCGTCAGCACCGATCACAGCCCCTGCCCGGGCTCCAGATCCGCAGCTGTCACCAAGGCAGCCGAGCCGGTCCGCTCCCCGCCGCTTCAACCCAGGTCGCCAGACATGCTCCCGCCTCCTGTGAGAGACGGGGGTGAACTGTTGTCCTCCTTCTGCTGATAAACTCATTCAGCACTGGCATTAATAACAGCAGGAAGTGTAGCCTGCGCACTAAGCTGAACTTAGTGAACATTTTATTGGGCGACTCAGTTAAACAAAAAAAACGTTGGTATAAGTCAAAATGACTGGCATCTGTTTTCAGACTACTTTTATTTGTGGTTCTGTGCCATCATGAAAGTAACAGTTTATTTTCTTCCTCCCAAAATCCATTCCAACAGTACTGAGTAGCCCTGTAATTTCTAACCAACAAGCATTACGGTCACATGCCTTAAAACAAGTAATCATTCAGGACTAGCCATTATCCCTCTGTGGTTTAGCAACACTAGCCGTTATCCCTCTGTGGTTTAGCAACACTAGCCGTTATCCCTCTGTGGTTTAGTAACAAGCTTCCAACACCTGATTCGCTGCTAAGGCCATTTTTATAATCGAGCCAAGAATAGGTATTTCAAATAAAAGTTCAGATGTGGTGTGTGTGTGTATATATATATATATCCTTCCTGTAAAGTCTTGTTCTCACCATGTTGGTCAGCTCTCCTGAGGTAGAGAGAAAGGCATAAATTCTGTCAGGAAAATCATTTCTAGCTTGAGTATGAAAACGATGACACTTTCCAACCGAGCCTGGGAATGGGATGATTGGCATTCTTCATGGCAGCTACACTGGTGATAGACCTTTGAGTTTTCCACAGGTATCCTAACAGCAGAATGGAGAACGGTGTTGACTCCTGACACCCTAGACCATGGTATTCACAACTTTTTAAACGGAAAGCAAGACTGTGGCATCTTCGGATGGACACTGAAGTGCTCATTCCTTAAAAATCATTTTATTTGATCTTATTTTTATTTTTTTATTTATTTGTGCGGAGAGATTGGAAAGTGTGGAAGTGGAGACCTCCCAGAGGCTTTCTGTGGAGAGATGTCCTACATTGGCTTGGAGAACAGCAGGAAATTACATGTTGGGAGGATTACATACCCAGGGAGGATGAGCACTCTGATTGGCTACTTAATACTGTCAAATCAGAGGTTCCAAAAATAACCTTCATCCAAGCAAGTCGCAGCCGATTAGAAAATACCAAAACCCAGAGTGTTAGGGGGAAACAAAGCCCTTATTGCGCATAGCTTCTTGTTATATGTGGATACATTAAAACATTTATTAATTCATTTGTTTATTTATTCATGGCTTAGACAGACTAACCGCCCGAGACATCACTTCAGACTTCCTTGTCTGTCAAATATATATTTTTAATAGCTTGTAACTCACTGTGTCCCCACGAGTCACCTTCAATCGCAAAGATGTAAGGGCTTTTTGACGTCTGTCATCTTTGAATTTTTCGAAATCCCCAGGATCTCTGCCCCTTCACCCTCTCCCTCCAGTTGCCTTCCGCGATCCTCATTAATGTGAACGCACGGGCAGGAAGCGTTGGAGAGCAGCATGGACCGATTTCCCATGCTCCCTGCTAAAATAAACAGGGCTCCTTTAAGCCGGGACGGAGAGGCAGAGAAAAAAACAAAGCACTTGAGCCGCCTGTGGCGTCGGCGGGCCGGGCAGAGGAACGCAGCGACCTGCGTAGGTCGCCGGGACGCGCTTGGCTCCCATGCTCCGCGCGTGTGCACACTCCCTTTTATTGTGGTGGGGGCTGGCTGAGTGGTGTCAGTGCACCTTACCGAGAACATAATTGGACCAAGCGGCAGGAAATTACAAAAACAACCAACGACTCGTTATTAAAACCCCAGCCCATTGCCGTTTTCGCCTGTCACATTAGAGAAAATTATAATTATTATTATTATTTTATCTAAATTTTTTAAACACAACAACAATAAGAACATCAACGTGAAATTAACGACCGCACTACTGCGTATTGCATAACAGCGACGCCCTACTGCGTATCGCATAACAGCGACGCCCTACTGCGTATCGCATAACATTGAACCCATGCCTCATAGGCTTGGGAATGCAAGATGGCAAGCCCTTGTTTTCACGGAAGCGATCCAGAGTTAATAGGGCGACTGTCCACCCACCTGAAAGACTCATGTTCAGCACCCGAGGATCGTAGGCAGCATGAAACAGGGATGATAAATCCCGCCTCACCCGGCACATGAATAGATCGCAAGCAATCCGCCACCGGGTCACACCCCGCGAATGACCGGGCCCGGATCGAAGCTGGCGACGCAAGATGCGCTTGCAGAGTTCAGTCCTTTTTCTTTACACCTTTCCTGGCCAGCCTCCGTTTCCTCCAAGGGCTGAAGACTATTTTAACAGGCAAATGAATCAATGAGATTACAGTTGCTTGGCAGCTCGGATGTTGAGTCAATATTTATATCCTGGATTCAGGAAAGAAACATTAGTGCTAAAAAAGAAAGGAGGAAATACAGCATGGACACAAATGGGCTAGTGGTAATTCTCAGGTTAGCCATCCAAAACTGATCAATCTGAAGGAATTTCTTTAGCACAAAAAACTAAGATTATTTGTTTTGCCGCAAAAAATCTAGTTAATCTGTCTGGAGTGTACGATATTTCCCTATGAACATAATTAATAGCCATGTAAAACGCAACAATGGGATTGTATTTGACACTAGCCATTTTATGTCCTACATTCTAACTTAACTGTTTAAAGGATTGCCCAAACCAATATGTGTTCCTTTACTGTTTTATGCAGTCTGTTGCACACACTCACAAACTCACACATAGACACGTGCACACGCTCACATGCACACACATGCCCACACATGCACAAATACACATGTTCACATGCACGCATGCACACAGACACACACACACACCCACATACACACACACACACACACACACGCACACACAGAGACACACACATACCCACATACGCACACACCTACCCACACACACACACGCACACATACACGCCCATCGACATGAGCGCAAAGCCGACATCCACAGTGGACATCACTGGTGCTCGCTATTTTCTTCAGCCCACTGAGAGTGGGCATCAACCACCGCACTGTGTTGCAGAGAGGGTCTCCATTAAACTCTCTGCCATGGTGCAGCAGACCAGGGATGGCTGCGTTTGTTGACATCCAGTACATATTCTGATCACGTCTTCTATCTTCAGATCTGTTCCCGGACACCAGACGCTGCTCCTGACTAGACTTTTCATCTTGACCACTCCAAAATCCTCCTGATGTAAGGCTTCCCGTAAGCGAAGCTTTGGCGAAACTTGTGCGCCCCACATAATCGGGAAGAGACTGATGGCTGAAGCAATGGCCCGGGAAATGACGTGCGTTTACTGACCTTTCACTGTGCGCTCAATGTGGCCAATGGGGGGTCACAGTTTGTCTCCTTTTGGACGAGAGCATTACTGACAGGTAAGGGCTCTAATTGGGTTATGTGAAAATCACCACAAGGGTCCAATCAATTCTCAAGGTGCGGTGTATTTTGAGGGAGGCTGTCTGCAGTGCCTTGATGCTCTGTTCTCTCAAACAGGAAGTGTAAATTAATTATTCGTAACGTCTAGCTACTAAAAGTTATACAAAATTTGCCTGAGTATTTCTGCCTTACTAAGGTAGACATTTCGTGAAGAACATAATTTAGCTACTGCTGAAGATATATGCGTATTGCAGCACAAGAATTTACAGAGCAATACGTGATACGTGTTATCGACATGGAAACTGAAATGTAACTGAAAACACAAAGGTACTGTTCCTTATTGGGTTCTGTGGGGTACGTGACTATTTAAAAAATTTCCTCCCTTGAGCAGCAAAGTCTTTTTCAGACTTGGTTCTTGTTTCGAGCCACAAGAGCTTCCCATTCAAAAGTTCAGGATTAATATTTAACGATATCGACCAGAAGCATCTATAAACACCATTAATTGTTAAGATGTGTGTGTGTTTACAAAAGGCCTCTGAGGACATTACCTTCAGGTTTCACGGTTCACGACTCAAGTTCCTGGAAGCGCTGCTTGTACTGCATTATCCAACCCCATTGTATTAAATAATAAAAATGTATGTTCATATATCATATAGGTATTTGTCCACAGCCATAATTGTTCAAGTGTGCCTTTATCTATTAAGAAGATCTAAAGATAAGAATCATACCCTCGTGGAGAATTTCCAGTAAACATTATAAAGAGCCTGACTCAGTCTACATTGAATGGCTGGTTAGCTCCTTTATGTTTCATTTAATCCAGCGTTCAAGCGTTGCAATCCAATTTAAGGATAAGAATAAACACTCTTGAACAATCTCCCTCCATTGCGTAGCATATTGTGCTCAGACGAAATATAGCGTAATCTCTCCATCTTCCAGTGCGCCGTGCGCAATCCTATTTCAGTTTGACAGCCATGAGTTATGAGCTACTTAAAATGACTTCAGTCTATCAGAACCACATAAACATTGTTTGACCTTAATTTCTGTCGTTACAGAGCTTGACGTGACATACTCCCGTTTTTGACACTCAAATATTTTCAAGACATAAAATATTTGGCGACCATTTGCATTTGCTACGTGTGCTTCCTACTGCCTGCTGAACGGTTGCCACAGTAACAGGCAGCTTATTTGGGGAGAGGTAACTAGGTCTGGCTTTACTGGGCTAACCATACTAATTGAATTCACTTAATCCTGCAGTAATATTCGAATGTTTTTGTTGTTTTTACCTGAAATATCCACTGCTGATGTTGTTGTTTGTCTACAACACCAAATCATCAATGATCACCTTTAAAATCAAAGCCATCCCATATTTATGTAAAGTTTAGACCGTTAGATGAAGATTAGGCAGCACTGTAAGTACAACAAAGGTAAACAAAAAACAAAAATTCCCCTTTTTACTTTTTATGAAGCACGCTCAAAGTGTTGATCAGCAAAATTGTTTTCTCTCCAGATTTTACCATCGATAAATAAAATAAGTCATTGGAATTATGTTCCCACTTCAATTCAAAAATTAATAAATACTAAATAAACAGTTATCCCAATAATCCACTAGTCATGGTAGATAATCCAGGATTAATCTGGAGCAATTTCATTTATGAGACACTGAGTATAATCATTTTGATTATGTTCTAATTAATGCATAGTGAATGAATAGTGGCTATTTGCTTATTTACCTTGACTAATTAAGTGAATGCTAAAACCCATATACTGCATACACAGAGGGATTTAACCGTGTTCTTTGGAAATACCTTGTTGCATACCTAAATGTGTGCGTGCATAAAAATAAGACAAACTTGTTTGTGTTGACTGGAATGTAATGTGTTAAAATGGTTTCGCCCCCGTTATAATTCCTTTTGTTTATTCTATTCCCATCACTTATTTTAAGACTTTCAAGACTGCAATGCAGAATTAAATAAACGATGTTACTACTACCCTGGCACTAATAGCGGAATTTTTTTTTTTTTTTTACGTACCCAACTCCTGATTCTAACCAGAGCTTATCACATGACAGGCGGAGGTAATTGCATCCTGGAGATGGCTGGCCCAGGGGTGGCGGGGTGGCAGACCTGTACAAGCCTGACAAACCGAATGCTCTGCTCATCAGTGGTCAGCTGTGGCTAAACCAGCAGCATTGGACCCCGCCACGGCTGTCCTTCTCCACAAACGCTCCCACATCAGATGGAAAAGTTCACCTTACGGTCACTGCATAAACTGAGATTTGACACTGCCTACCCCCTTTCTTTCACAGCGACGGAGGGTGATGGGAATGGAAAGCGATATTTAACCCTTGTCCGCTGGATGGAGTTTATTACTCTCCTCAGATCATTTCGTCATTATACATTCATCTCTGCCTGAGCTTGAATGCAAAAAAATTTCCCCACAAGACTCCATGTTGGTCATTAGAGAAATTCATATTATCACAGCAAGAAGCCGGTCGTGTAGTTGGCAACAGCATTAAGATTCTGTAAATGGTGAAATGCTGAACTCACGAGTTGCAATGGAATTAAATTTCTGTTTTCTTTGACTTAATTTCTTTGTGTGAGTCGATGTAAATATAGCATACATTATGAAAAAATTACATGGGCTCTTACATTTTTCTCAGGAGCCTAATCCTTCGATGCGAGCCTCATTTGTGCTGGGCACGGCACCTGCACTCGGACCGGTTCAGTTACACTTGCCTCCGTGTAAAAGCTAAACCTACTCGCCACAATTACAAAGACCCAGTGAGGAGTTTTGCTACTCATGGTTGGGTACACTATGAGCCATGCAGGCTAATGTTGTTAAATGTTTCGAAACATGCAGCGCTATGGGCTATATTGTAATGTTTCGTTGAGATTACCATGAATGCTGGTCACAAATAACCATAAACAGAAATGTATTTTACAATCTCCAGGAGTAAACTAGGATTGGACATGGTCCAATTTAATGTAGAAATTCATTTTTAAAAAACAGCATGCGAATGTGAATAAATAATTTTGCCCAATTTGCCTTTTATTGACTGTTGCCAAATTTTAAACTGATACCAAGGTTTGGTAATTGAATCTACCTGTACCTGCATTGTAAGAATTACTGGCACAAGCTTCACTGAAAGGGATATTAATAGAGTCTGAAACAGCATTTTATACCGCTTAACTGAATTCCCTTTTTCTACTGGACAGTCCCTCAGGAAAGAAAGCCCATTGTTGATGAATCAAGACCATATATAACCAAGCTAAAGCCCCTGCCTCCATTTTTCATGTCATTTGGCGCCATGCTTTATATGATTAATATCAGTTAGACGCAATTCCTCAATGCCCTCTGCCTTGGCTGCCCAGGTCAATTTGCAGTTACGTTTTATTTCCTCACCAAGAGACTATCCTGACTTGAAAATTCATTCATCCCTTTTCTGTAACCACTTATCGGAGGCGGGATGCCAGCTCGTCGTGGGGCAGGACGCAGACACAGCCGCACGCACACGGAGCCAATTTCGCAATCGCCAAAACCACCGAACTGGAGCACCCCGGGGGGAACACCAGTGAACATTGGGAGAACATCCAAACTCTGCACAGACTTGAACCCGAACCAGATCCAAATACAGGGTCTTGGCGCTGTGAGGCAACAACACGCAATGCCGATTCATCAAGCTGCCAGTAAGACAAATGTTTATTTAGGTTGAGTCATTTAGCCTCTTTAATAATTACAATAGAATATTGTTTTACTCACAACGATCCCCACCCTGCATTTAATAAAATTACAAAGATGCTTGATGTAAGAGTCTGTCTAAAATGAACCGTCAACAGATCCAGCTGTATCAATAAGATGGCAAAACTCTTGTTTTCACAGTTGTTTCATGATCGGGCAAAAAAATCACTCAGCGCAGGAAGAAGAAGAACATTGTTGATATTTTTTTGTCCGTTCGTTCTCCTGAAGACGACACTGGAAAAGCCAATAGAAGGATGGACTGCTGGTCTCACTTACCAGACGTCTTAATCAGAATATTAATCCTGTGCCATCTTGTCTCCAATAGCAATCCTCTGTACTTCTGCATTATTGAATTAAGACTTATTCTTAATAAACATTAAAAACTAATTATTTCTCGGCTTCCACCTTGCTCTGTACTGAACGTTATTCATCCTACCGCAGAAACATCTCTCATCTCTCATCTCTCATCTCTCATCTCTCATCTCTCATCTCTCATCTCTCCAAACAAGGGTCCATACACATACTTAAGTAGTGGACACTGGCGTGAAATTGCTTGCTTTTATATTATTTTATTATTTCATCAATGGGCTTTTTAAATAATGCTGAGACAATAAAAGAAAAATAAAATTGTATATGAATAGAATTATGTCATAAGAGCATACATACAAAGATCAGTATTTTCTGATTTAAAAAAACAGAAAATGTAGTAATTAGCTTTTCATTGTATTGAGTTTAGACATGATCTAAATAGCAGGTGCATTAAGACAAGGTATTTAAAGGTGCCGATTATCAATCTTAGCTTTGCAGAGTTCCATTCCGTAGCGGATCCAAGAGTGAACTAGATGGTTTGTCTCAACCTACCCATTAATCATGCAAGAGTTGTTTTAAAAATTGGCCTCAACATTATCTGCTTTGAGTTTGTTTTATTTTGACAAATACTTCTTGTAGGCATGTAAAAATAAAGTACAAAGAAAGCTCTGTTCTTTTTTCTTTTTTGGTTAATTTGTTCCTTGAGAAAATTCAAAACGTACGCTCAAGTTAATTGGGAATAATAAACTGTTCAATTAATTACATTCTCCAACATTAATAAGACTCAATCAATTAAATGGCCAATTCATTTTGAATTACTGATATTACTTATTTAAGGACTACAACAATGTTTAAAAATTCTGTTACTTTATATTTTAAATTAATTTTGTATGTTACAAAAATCCTAACACGCAGAGGGCTTCCAGAACCAGCACTGGGAAACCACTGATCTAGATTTATGTACAACACATAGAATCCATAGAATCTTCGCCATAGAACCTTTGCCCCAGAATTGTTATCATTTTTTGCTCAATTTAAACTCACGAACACAGCATTACATCAATTTAATATGAAGCAGTTTTTACGCCTGGCCATCATTCAACACAAAATACTGAAATCTTGCGCCAAACCTAGGTAAATTGTCGCAGCCGTGATAAATTTGAATTACCCATGGTGAACCACTTTAATTTATTTGTGAAACTAAGTGCAGCTTGTGAAGGAAGACCAACGCACGGTCTGGCCTTTCGGATGGCAACAACAGACCCCTTTACGAGCAAAAAAAGAAAGAAAAGCGTGACAATCGAATCCTCTTGGTATTTTGTACTCTGACAAAGGTAAATTACCTCGCTAATGAGCAAAAATTAGAGCGTGTGCATCGAGTTCACATGGTGTTTAACGCAGGATAAAGTGGCAGAGAGCAGCCTATTCCATCTGTCGACGTAGCAGTTAAAATAATCCACGGCGCAAAAAACAATAATATAAATTATAAAAACAGCTTTCCGTTGCATTGGAACAACAACAAAAAAAATGTGTTGACACTGGCAATACTGAACCAAATATTCTGTAAAATAATCAAAACAGATGGTTCAACACAGCACTGAAGTAGTAGGCATTTAGCTGCACAACGGCGAGGTACAATTAACTTTCAAATTCTAAACAAAACTTCTACATAGTTTCCTATAGGTCAAACACTATCCAATGTCATATACATTCCTGGTGGTCCAAATAATCTGCCTTTCTTCCTGGTCTTTTAGAGAGTAGTAGGGTCTAGGATTCTAAGGAGTTTAAGATTTTGTGATTTATATTTGGAAAACTTTCATTCCAATATGACATAGTGAATTTACTGAGCTTCCATCTAACCTCCATTTTTACCAAGCCCCTGTGCAGCATTGCTTGCTATGGGAATGATGCAGCTTTTACCAAGCCCCTGTGCAGCATTGCTTGCTATGGGAATTATGCAGCTTTTACCAAGCCCCTGTGCAGCATTGCTTGCTATGGGAATGATGCAGCTTTTACCAAGCCCCTGTGCAGCATTGCTT
>JAOVYW010036009.1:33564-50987 GCA_025775045.1 Hiodon tergisus | reverse complement strand
CAGGTAGAAACCTGGAAATCTATAGTGCTGTCTGCCCCTGAACAGTTAGTTTTCCTCAAACGTTCAGGTAGAAACCTAGAAATTAAATCTTGCAATACTGAATTAATGTGTGTACTAAAACAAATAGAAGGCAGCAGAAGATGTAGAAGATGTGTTTATCTCTGATTATATATACACAATAATACTTGCATTGGTTATTCTTAAAAATTCATGTATATTATATTTAATTAAAATATTTTATAACATAAATACATTTATTTCTTTGTTTGTAGATTATTTTGATTTATTAAAAGTATTTAACTTTATATTTTAGTTATACATTTTAACGAAAGTACCGTTTCTTAATGTTAACGTCTTTTGTGTACAGCTGTTTTAGGTCCAGCTGCAAGAACAACTCTTATTTTTGTCAAATGTTCTCCATTGCCAAATGACTATCATTTCTGTATGATGTTTATCATGTACAGTATGAATACCTTCTGCTTTTGAGTGTAAGATTAGATTTTTCAATCAGTCCATCACTGTCCATTTTGCTTTTTAATATATGATCCTTTAGCAACGTATTTATGGATTTAAAAGCATATATATGACATACATAACAATAAAACAATAAAATAAAAAGTATGTAATTACTTAATTTTGAGCTATGCAGTCTTTAAAATGCTTCGTTATAGCATAAATAAATACATTAAAATGGCCGAGTGCATAATTAAATAAATTAAATATTTTCCTTTTACATGTTATTTTGTTATTTGCATTTTAAATGTCAAAGAACTTGAATATTCTAGATTTATTTTCTAACGCAAATTGAGAGGCAGGTGTCTCCCCTCCATGACTTTCAATTTAAAAGGTCAGGCTGAAAAATAGCTCCTTTTTTCACAACAAAAGAAAGCAACTTGAAGATGAATACACTATTTCATATAGAACTCGTATCTTTGCTGTGGGGTTAAGCTAACCACAGTTTCAAGACCAAGAAATTTGCGTCTGAAGTATGATTTGACTACTAATCACCTTAAATAATATGTTATGGGAGAACTGTTTCTCAGCTGTCGTCCAAAACTCACTGCAGGTTCATTTCACAAGAACGCCTGCCCCAAGCCAATCAGATGAAGGGGACGTTGGAAAGCGTGTATTCCGCTATTCCCGGTGTGTTTTTGAAAAATTAATTTTGTATGGAAACACTGCGTGTGATGACACTTATTCTAGCTATTCGTTAAGATAATTTGTATTAAGTTATGTGATTATTTGTTATCATTATTTAATCGGATATCAATATACATATGCTTGTAATCTGGTGCTAAGAATTATGAACACATGGGCTACTGAGGCCATTCTTTTTGAGGCATAAACCCCTTTCGTAAGGATAACTACTCCATCTAGCGGTATAAGTTTTGTATTGCAATATGTGATTTAAATAGATCACGCAATATGAATTCACAGTAAACTACATAACACTACTTTGGCTTGCCAACCAAGCGTTCGCAAATATGTTTACTATTCTCCTAGACACCAGATCGCTGGTGTTGATTACGTTTATAATGACAAATACAGATGACACTAGTCCCAATTACAAAATGTGTACTGTTGAGAAATTAATGGACCATCAACTGTGAAATTACGTAAGAGAAGAAAAGAAGCAAATGATCTAAGATAGATCACCGACCCAACTGGGTAATTTAAGATTAGGAATGGATATTAATTGATGCAAACGTAAAACAAAGCCAGAGTGAATTGGCTAATGAGGCAAGGCTTCTAAATGACCCATACTGACAACGCTCAGAAGTAATGGGGTCTGAATCAAAGGAAATGTGCTTGAAACCGCGTACGGTTTATACGAAGTTCTTGTTTGAGACAAAGCCGCACATCAGAGATGAATAACGCTTAACCATTCGGCTTACCACTGCGTGGTAACTTACCAGGCGCGACTCCTTCGTTAGCAACGGAACCATGGACTTCAAGCGGACGGGTTAAGGAAATGATGGCATGAATTAAAACAGATTTGGGGATGCACAAAAACGTAAATAAACTATGTACGTGTATATTTGTTTTGGACTTTTATGTACATGAACGCAACGCCGACACATTCGTTTTGTGGACCATCTGCAACACCAAATTGGAAATCGTTAAAATGCATTTTCTTCCACGAGTGACGAAAGAACACTGACATATAAGGGCTGTTCTAGCCAAATGCCGGGGGACGGGGAACAGAGGTGGGTGTCCCGGAGTTAAGAAGCGGGTTATAAAGCGATCTGCCAAGACATAGTGTTAACAAAAAGAGGACTCGTTTTCGATAACAGCTGGTGCAAAGATGATGGATATTTTTACTTGATAAAATAATTAAGATAAGAAAATTTACTATCTTGTGTATGCATATAGGTGTGCGTGGCCTATTTATTTATTTTGTGCGGACGCAAGGGGCCACATCCAGTAACTGACATGAAGTACACCAGTTCCAGCAGTTTCCATTCATCTTTGATCAGAAATGTTGTGAGGTACAACACAGAACTGCCTGCAAATACCAGGTGTTTTCCAGGTGAAAAACTGTGTTATCTGGTAGGTGAAATACATGGTCCCTGGAGCCATTGTGGCATCTAATTTGGCACTAACAAAGTCTCCTGTAAAATGTATGCTTAACAGTAATTACGCTAAACTTCATCCATGACCGTGAGTTAGATATACATATTATTTTAATTACAAGCGCAGTAAATGCTCAGTAGCACAGGCAGGCCTTTCTGAAAGCAAGATCATCCAATTTTTGCACGAAATACTTTTTCATGGAGTTCAAAAGGAAAAAAATCCATAAACAGTGGCCTTCCTCCTGCCCATTTTTACTACTGAATTTTCAGAAAACTCACATATAGAATTAAAAACACAAAACATTTAATTTCATATGGTTGTCCAGATAAGATCCTATTGTCCATTGACTAATTATACATGCTAATTATACAGCCATGTCATTTACGTGAACAGCTCCAAACCAAAGTCAAATCCATCATCGCCATTGGTCAGTGTGTCGATTTCAACACTCTGATGACAAGAGTCAGCTCTAGGGATGTCCTGTGTTCTTTTCCTTCTTCTCCTGTAGACCAGTTTTTCCTTTGTTACACCTGGGAAATCCTGATGGGCTTCACCTGGATGCATAGTAGATTGCAAGCAGTCGTAGAACCTGAAGGAAAAAAGAGGGATCATATTTAGCACACTTTCATATTTAGGAAACTAAGTTAAGGGCGAATTGTGCCTGAACAGACGCAGTCCTGCCCAGACAATTTCCTAGAAGGATAGAAGGATTACCTTTGTATTCTCCTGAGGTTTTCTTCCATTTTCTGATTGGCTATTTCCACCAAGAAGTCAATGTAATCTGCATTCACTAGTGACCGTCCTTCACGGCTCAGAGGAACTTCAAGGCAATGAGTGCTTCGCACGGCCTAAGTACACACACAAATTTGATTTTGGAAAGAAACTGAATAGTAAAAGGTTACTGCATTATTTTTTACCAGCGTTTCAATCCATCAGCATTTTATCATCAGAGTAGTAGTACATGTAAAAGTTAATGTGTTTTCCTGTTAAAACCCAAGCACAGAAAACAGTAGCTAGGGATATTCTCCAGTAGGCTGGCTCAGAAAGTATCTCTTTGTTTACAAGTTTGTTTATAGCACCAAAAACGTGTTCGCTCCAATCATCATCGGACCAGATATGAACCTGCTTGTCACACCCTTGTAATTATTGTAGAGTAGATTAAATAATTATGTTTTTGAGATGTGTGTGGAGAGTCTGGAGAGTGTGAACATAGCTATTTACATATTTTCAGAAACACATTTGCAACCCCTGTACAGTACAGCAAACTGCTGAATACCATACCATTATTATTTTGCCCTTCTTTCCAACGGTTATCCCAGAGTTTCTGAAGCCAGAATTGATTGCCACAGAGTGCTGTAAGAGCAAAATATAAACTGTAAACAGTAATACAAATGCTTAAGGAAGTAACATATCAATACTTGATACAACAGCTGGATATGAGCAAATATTAAGGATTGTGTCAGCACGAAAAAGAGGCTGGCCACATGGTTAGTTTTGGACCAATGAGTTGCAGGTTGAAATTACAGGGCTGCCGTGCCCTTAAAAAGCGCTAACGCATGATTGAAGCATGAGATTATATGGAAAGTTACTCCGGAAATTCGGTTTTAGGCAAATCATAGTTGATAACATCTTCTGTCTGGTGTATCCTTGTTTTATTTTAATTTGAGGTCACTTGTTTCATACCAATAGTTGTGCATCTTCCAGTTGTCTGCACTGAACATGGAGCACAAAGGGTTCAAACTTAAACACAGCGTCTCCACGCGACTTCTCCAGCCCGGCGACCTGTACGTTTTGAAATAAATAAAGCACAGTGAAGCGAGTGAAATTCACGAGTGGGTACACTAGGTTATGGCAAGTTATATTTAGATAACTAAAAATTCTCACCACGTCCGTATTCTGGCACTTCTGGTGTGTGACAAAAAGCCAGGAGCAGTTTTGTTTTTGGACCTCGGAACAGTTTGTCACCTTGGGACACGAAAAAAGCACACAGATGGGCCTTCTATTCAGTTCGGTTTGCTAGCATTGACCTTATTTAAAAGTGTGTGTGAACTGACTAGTCTCAACGTATTCAACATTTAAACCAACGTCCCTGATACTCATAGAGAGAGGGACATTTAGCGGCATCAGCTAGCTTGATAATCACACGTGACTAGAAAATAAATCACTTCCAAACTTTCCGTTAACGTTACAGTCACAAAACAATGACATATTCTATATCTTACCCCATCGATTAGTATTATTCGTCCGGAACAGGAACTTGTGGTATAGTAATTCTCAGACGCGTTAATAAAATTAACGATATCTAAGATGTCTTCATCAACACTCCCCTTCTTACTAAAATCAACTTTTGTCATACATTGTTCCTTCCATTGTACAAAAGTAGTTTTTATGTCCATCACGACGATGAAACTACTGATTTACTATCATACCTACTTTGGGTTTTAAAGAATCAGCGACACTATATCATCTTCTTTTAACTAAATTAGAATTGTATGCTAGGTCCCACGAATTTCATAAACATTATACTGCACAGACCATAACCATAGGCAGCCACACTGCCGAGTATGTTGTATGGTGGCCGAACAGGTCCATCGACGGGAAATTGCTCAACGTCATTTCTCAAGGAAGTAATTGCGCCATCTAGAGGTCCTACATAGTATTGTAAACGACATTGTAATGCGTTTTCAGTAGGCACCAAATAACAACCAAGCCACTGGACACATCAACGCTTCGATTGTGCCTTAGGTAATAATCACCCCCCTCGCCAACATTCTTGTTTTTACGCGGATTGTTCATTATGTGTTTTCGTTCAGTTATCAAGTTTTGGTTGAAGCTATTCTATGAAACGCCTGTTTCGGAATTATGAGTGCGTCTCTAGCCTGCCTAATTTAACTTAACTATAGTCTTAAATAAAGAAGTATTAATTATTTGTTAATACGTACGCTTACTACAGCACTCGTGCGGCTGAAATGATTACCCGCATTTGGTCATAGTGTATAGTGCTAAATGCCGAGACTACATTAAACCAGTTTGTCACATTGCCTTGTCGTCATTGTAGGAAAAATGGCCACAGCAAAGTTAATGAGAGCCATCATAGTGTCTGAATTTGGAGGTCCGTCGGTTTTAAAGTTACATACAGACGTTCCTGTGCCAAATCCGGGGCAGAAACAGGTACGGAATACAAAACTAATTGTTTCGCTTCTTGGTTTTATTTGAGGGGCTTACGAAAGTTGAGCGCTTTGTGCACAAAATGAACCTTTTATTTAAATTCGATGTTTCAAAATATAAACATTTGTGACCTTTTATATAATACATAAGCATGGTGTTATTGGCGGATTAACGTGTACAAATACAACATGATTCGTTTTTAATGTAAAACTAACTTGTTAAAAATTTACGTTCAGTTAACTGTGTTGCGTAATTACCTAAATTTGCTGTTTCCATGCTTTTTGCCCTGTTGAAGGTATTAATCCGTGTCCATGCTTGTGGAGTTAATCCGGTAGAAACCTATATCCGCTCAGGGGAATACGCTCGGAAACCAAACCTGCCCTATACGCCTGGATCAGATGTGTCCGGGGTCGTGGAAGCTGTTGGGGGTGGCGTTCGTTTCTTCCAGGTTAAATTGTATTTTCTGTTTTGTATAACTGGAAAAATGTGTGTTTTAAGTTGTGTTGATCTGCATTGGAATTCCTTAGATGGGAAATTTAACGCTGGCTGATTGTATGTGAGCTCAACGTTCAACGAAAACAAGTTAGAGTGAACTCTATACAGCAAAGACACTTCATGGCTTGTGAAATTTGGTTACGTTTCCGAATACAGCCGAGTATTGAATATTGAGGAGAATTGTTGGAAAGGTTGTTATGAACCTGAAAATGTAATATGTTAACAAATGTTTCTCCCCTCAGCCAGGCGACCGTGTCTTCACAACAGCCACCGAAACAGGCGGTTATGCAGAATATACGCTGGCCTCTGAAAATTCAGTCCACAAGCTACACGATTCTTTTGATTTCAACCAAGGGGCTGCAATTGGGATTCCATACTTCACTGCATACTGCGCTCTCTTCCATAGGTAAGAGGAAACGCTGGGACACAGTATGACAAACCCATGCTGAATCTGTCTCTGTCAGTTTAATCAAAGCTGTTGAATTGCATCACTCTTTGTGCATTTCAGAGCCCATGCCAAGCCCGGAGAGACCGTTCTGGTTCACGGAGCCAGTGGGGGGGTAAGAGTAGCTGAAAACTGCTTCCCAGTGGCGAGCATAACTTTAATATTTGAACGTTGGACTTAGCAGCATGCTTGATGTGTACCATAAGGTGGGCATGGCAGCGTGTCAAATAGCCAGAGCTTTTGGCATGAAGGTGTTGGGAACAGCAGGTACTCCAGAGGGACAAATTCTGGTCCAGAAGAACGGAGCCCACGAGGTCTTCAACCACAGAGAGAAAGACTACTTGGATAAAATTAAGGTGCACTGTATGTTTTTCAGTGATGCGTTTATATTCCTGATCGTTGACCTTCATATCAGTTGTACATTAAAGCCTATATATTGTCATGGATAGCAAATCATCATCTAACCTCTTGATTTATTGTTAGGAGGCTACCAATGGGCAGGGTGTTAATGTGATTGTTGAGATGCTGTCCAATGTGAATCTCAGTAACGACCTGCAGATTCTGGGGTACGGAGGCAGAGTGACTGTAAGTATCGCTGCACATGAACAGCTGGCCTTGCATGTCTGTGGAGTTTAGCTTGTCCTCATTTTGTGGACAACTTTCATTTTAGATTGTGGGCAGCAGAGGACCAGTGGAAATCAACCCACGGGACACTATGAGCAAAGAATCCAGTATTATTGGAGTGGCCTCGTTCTACGCAACCGATGTAAGATCTCCCAAAAATATGGTTTAAAAAGAGTTAATATGTTAATTTTGTTATGCTAAGTCATTTCTGCACATTGGCCTTCTGGGTTTTCTTTTTTTGTGGAGCAGGAAGAGAAAGCAGAGTGTACAGCCACCCTCTTTGCTGGAATGGATGCTGGTTGGCTGAAGCCTGTCATTGGTCATCAGTACCACATAGACAGGGCCTCTCAGGCCCACGAGGACATCATTAACAGCCCTGGGGCATCAGGAAAGCGGGTGTTGATCATGTGATCACGTTGCATTAAAATCTGGATATTAACATCTTTGTGCATTGCCTGTGCATTGATTTTTAATCAATTAATTTACTGTTTCCTGAACTCATTTGTCTTTAATGCGTTCACTGCTCAAATCATGACAGGTGTAACAAAAATGACCATAAATTCTACTTAAATAATTTATAGACTTACAGATCATTTGCATCCATGTTCAGCCTACTGATCACCCTGAGTTATGTTTCTGTGCTAGTCACATCATTAAAAAATTTCTTCACACCCTTTCTCTAACGCCTCTTTTTTAAGTAATTAAATTAACATTTTAAAGTCACACCTTTTATAGTTTTCTTTTTTTTAACGACCATAACTACAACCACATAAAAAAAAAGGTGAAATAATTGTTTAAACAGAAAGTGTAATGTGCCTGCACCGAGAGGAATTGTTGACACAACAATACCAAAGGATAAATATTATGTTAAAATACTTTAGGGGTTATTTCACCTCTCATTTATTAGTTATGTGAAGAATTTGATTGATACATATGGTTCATGAGAGAGAACTATCTTTAGAACTGAACATCGACTCGCCTCTTGAAAAGCATCATCACGTGACCTTCCCTAGCAACGACGGATGTCACCAGTGTTGCACAGAGGAAAGTGCTTGTTCTGAATTCTTGATGCAGTGAGATCTTGATTTAAAGGGGATTATAAAGAATCGTTTACTGCTTTTTATCTTAAGCATGATTAGTTGTGCATTTAAGTGACGAAAACGGTGGATTTAAAACGGACGCAACGAATTCTATGTCTGTAACTACGCTGGTGCCAACATTATGAGTCACCTACATCCTAGGTAAGTGAACAAATATATTGATTCTGTTTCTGGGCTTGGTGCATTACATTTTTTATTTTTCATGCCGGTTGTTTGGTCTGCGAAAACGTGATTTTATCACGTTCTTCGTGTAAAGCAATACACATTTCTTTTTTCAGTAACTGCCATTGCGAATATGGACAAATGTTTTTTGGGTTATGATACGCATACCTTGCCGTATCGTAGAGTGAAATGTGTGTTGATATGAACAGGTTGTTTGTGGGTAGTTACACATTTTAATACGTTACATCTTGTAATTTAAACAAGATCTAAAGTTCGAGTACTTTATGTACTCTTAATACTATAAATACTCCAAAAATGCAAGAGGCTGAAAGTGGGTTATATAAGTTATGTCACACGGCAATGGATTCAGTATGGTATGGTATGCCAGATATTTCTCATTTAACACATTGGGTAGGAATATGTAGGATTGAACAATGAAATTCCTTAAATCTATTCAAATAGCTTCTTGATGATGGTCACAGCAATGCGAACAAAAATGGCCGAGTGAAGCTAGATAGGGTTAAGTGTGCTGTCCGTTTGTACAATAGAAAACCAGAAGGCCAACCAGGTCTAGCAGTAACTACTGTGGAGGTGCTGTTGCCTACTCTTACCAAAGCTCGGAAGAGAGGGCACTGACACAGTTGACATTGCTCAGTGTAAACGAAATGCAGAGCTGCAGAAACACACTGGCAAAGTTGATATTGCTCTGTGTAAACAAAATGCACAGCTGCAGAAACACACTGGCACAGTTGGTCTTGCTCAGTTTAAACAAAATGCACCGCTGCTGAAACACACTGGCACAGTTGATATTGCTCAGTGTAAACAAAATGCACAGCTGCAGAAACACACTGGCACAGTTGGTCTTGCTCAGTTTAAACAAAATGCACAGCTGGTCTTGCTCGGTTTAAACAAAATGCACAGCTACAGAAAAACACCGGCACAGTTGCTCGGTAACACTAGTGTAATCATAAACCCTGGAACAATCTCAATAAAACCGCACCATGAATGGAGCTTCAGAGAGAGAGAGAGAGAGAGAGGACCAGAAAAATGTTAGTGGCTGCACTTAAGCCACCTTCAGAAGCCTTACATGATATTTATGCCAGTCTATTATTAATAAATGATCTCTTCTGTTAAAACATACATTTACTCTCTTAAACATTTGAGCTTGGGTAGTCTGACTGAGCAATAAGGTTTTACTTTAAAAAAAACACTATTACTGGAGAAAACCACTATTGCAGGAGGCCAAGCTGTGTAACAAGAGTGTTAATAAAATAAGAAAGCAAGAAAGCATTGTCTTCTTCTCATTCTTTACCAAGATGCTGGAAACAGTTCTATCTGACTGTTGTTTTTTCCCCATGTCACAGTCTGCTGTCTGCCTACAACAGCCTGACAGACAAACACCTGGCTGGATATTTCAATAATACAAGGATAAGGCAGCACCTGCTGAGAGTCGGACTGGTATGTCAATGAGCCTTAGAAGTAACTTAACCTAACCCTAACCTTGAAATATAGTGCTGTACAATAGAAGCCTTCAATGAAAATTCTGTCAGTGGCTAGCCTCTGCATTTGAATGAACAGAACAAAAAAAAATACAATTGGAACCAGGGCTGAGCCAGATGCACCAAGACACAATTCCATACCAGTTCACCTGTTGCATGCCCGGCATGGGTCATGGTCTCTTTTAAAATGACAAACATAGGCTTCTATTTAAAAAATACTGTCATGAATCTCAAGCCGTGGCGAGATGCGGATGTTTGGAAAATTTCGAAGCGGTTCCGATCCCCCTTTAGGAGTGCCCGAGCTGGTGGTAGCCCTGAATGTGGTAATTATGTGGTTTTAGATTACACGAAGTGGAAGCATTGTTCCAGACAAGGAATACAGGTACAAGCTGATGAGGAGAGATCACCAAAGACATGTGCGAGAAAGTCTGGCCCAGGCTGTTTTCCACAAGGTTCTGGATGTAGAGGTGAGAAGCAGTGGTTTTTCTCACACACATGCTTTATTCTCCCTGGTGTGTAGCATGATGCTTGTTGTGTACCAAGCAGTATGTGAGCATTTCCTTCCGTTATTGTCGTTCAGCGGCACCACCAGATAGAGATTAAAAGGAAACTGGAGGACTTTGCACAGAAGGAACGTGTACACAAAATCAAGGTGCGTTTTATAAACACATTATGCCATGCATATTTAAATCAAATTTCCTGATCATTTTAATGTAAAATAAAGTACTTAAAATGTTATTCAGAATACTTGCATGGTTGTTTCATACCATTCACGTTTTCATGAAATTGTACAACACTATTAGTGAAAACAGGTTAAACATTTAGAAGGGATGGGTTAATATTTTGACATAATTTTTTTACATCCTGAAACGCTAAGTTAAGCATCTGTCACTGTTCAGACTATAATTATGCTAATGACGTAAATAGTGAAGCAAGTATGATGGCAGATGTCTCCATGCATTACAGACAGAACGCGCCAAAAGATATGAGGAAGATGTTGTTCCGTTGCGTTCTCCAAAGCCACCATCAGGCCCTAGAAACAGCCAGGCACAGCATTCTGGGCCAGAGCTAGAGCCGTCTGACTCCTCAGAATCTGTGAGTGGTCCCATCCAGAAGTCGTCATTGTTCAATAACGGAATTAAACAGATGTAGCAAGCATGCTAGTATCGTTCATTTTACATTACAGATGTACAATAACGCAAGTTTGGTGATGCGTTGCAATTATTTTGAACTCTACTTGGTTATATAATTACACTTTTCTCTTCAGCCGCTATCTGTCTGAAGGTTAGTCTTAGTATCCCCTGATTGCAATACGCAGTTAAACACGTTTGCTACGAACAGTGGCATCTCTCCCTGGAGTCTAGGACAAGAGTATGATTAGTCGCTGGCGCTAGGGACTTCAGTCTTAGCTCAACAAGCTACTAATTTCTCTTGTCGGTAAAGAATTGTGACCACCCATTTTGGATATCCGGCTAAGACAGTGCTGCTTGCATAAGCTGTGGGTGAAAGCCAGGGTTTGTTGGGGTTTGAATCGGGTTGGTTACAGATGTTGGTATAGAAAAACACGATACAATAAGATCAGGCTAAAATTAAAGGCTTTGAAATACTTTGTAATAAAAGAACAGAAAGGTAACTAGTGGAAGTTTATTAATGAAAGGGAAATTACGTTTCCTAATTAAATTCTACTCAATATTAGAATTCGTTTTTCAACCACAGACCCATCTGAAGGGATTGCTTGCTGTCTTGTTTTTCCTGTCCGGCCTTTCCCCAGCTCGGTTCCTCTCGGCCCAACACGGCGCCAGGGAAGATGCAGCGCCCTGTCCGGCTCCAGCCCATCCACAGCAGCAGCACCACCGCCTCCACCCGCCGGCCTTCTCACGGCTGCAGGCCCAGAGACACCTCCCACGAGGCGGAGCTGCACGCTCACAGTGCGGTGAGCCACAGCACCGACACCAGTGATGGACAGGAGACGGTTCCCCACTCCCGCAGCTTTTTCACGCCTGTCTGGGTCCAGACCCTGAGATAAGCCTCACACCATATGCGTTCTACACGAGCTGCCGCTGGCTTCATGATGTGTGTTCAGTCATTGTTTGATGTGTAAGAGTAATTGCTTTGCTGAAATAGAAGAATACTAAGAGACATCATCAGGTGTCAAAATGAGTACTGTTTAAAACTAGAACCGCCAACAGGACGTTGTGAGCCAGTCGTTTCTCTGTTACAGTCCACACAAGTGGAGCACACAAAATAATCAAAAAGTAGAATTGGTTAATTTACATATTGCTGATATCCAGACATTAATTGGTAACTCATTTAAATACATTTATTCAATGCATAATATCTATAGAACAGAGTATTATAGAGTGATATAGGGTATTTGTGATTGTATGTACTACAGATGAATCTCATACATTTAATGGATTTTTCTAGCTCGACAGAGAGACCATGAGACATGTCACCATACCCAAGTTTTCAAGTGGAATATCCCCTTACCGTCTTCCGGTCATCAATAATTTTGTCACTCCAGTGCCTCCCCCTACCAAGAGAAAAGAAAGGAATTTTAACGGAGCTTCCAATGGAACAACAAGGGGGAGAAGACTGCGGCCCACCACGGCCCCCATCGTCCCCGAAATGACAAAGGTATCAACAAGCTGATGTGAAATGGAATTATTTTAAATGCAGCTGTCATCACTTCTTAAACAGACGTGTGCCGGTTTCCCGTCGCAGAATGTGAATCTGAGACAAGCACGGCATGATAGAAAGCTGTGTTCCTGCAGGACTCCAGGCTCAAGAAGACCTCCTTGCACAGCAATGTTTCAGTGACCATGATGTTCTTTGGAAAGACAGTCCACCTCTCCCACGATGACATAGACATGAGGGACGAAGTGAAGGTCTTCCAGCAGCACTGTGGAGGGGAGAACCTCTGCGTCTACAAAGGGAAGCTGATGGAAGGAGGTCAGGACCTGCGTGTGTACGGCGCATGCACAAGCTAAACACTTATCTGCCGAGAGATTTGTCCCTGACACTGACAACATATCAAGAAAATGCTCGGATCATAATCTCGTTACCAAATCTCGCTATCTGTCTGGTGTTTCAAAATCTTCACAAAAAGGAAGCAGGCATCTGTTGAAATAAACCCAGAGGTAGTTATGTTTGGATGTAGTCAGGGATACCACATATTCAACCTGAGGGTCATGCTGAAATGTTAAAACGGATTGAAGTATTGGTTTATGAGGAATAACCCTGGTTTTGCATGAAACTTTAGTTGAAAGAGGCTGTGTAAAAGATTGGGTGCGGTACGCTAACATGCTTCTTCTCTCCCACAGAGGCCTTCCAGTTTGTCTCCCGGCGGCACCGCGGGTTCCCCTTCAGCCTCACTTTCTTCCTCAATGGCATGCAGGTGGACCGACTCAGCTCCTGCTGCGAGTTCAGGCACAGGAAGGGCTCCCGCCTAGGAGGGAAACACGGACACTTTGGCTTCACCAGCGTGGACGGGGCCTCTCCCTGCTACAGGTAAGGAGCACATGTCTGTACAGCAAAAACACGGTGAAGGTCAATTGCTGAAATGAGAGCTGAATGTGTCTGGAGCTGAGCTCCTGTTTCACGTTTACCTCTCAGTGATATTGAAATGTTACTCTTTGGCTACCGTCGATGTATTCTAAGGTGTATCATCGCTATGGGTTTGGACAAGAAGCCCACCCCTCCCCCAAAAAGGATCAAGGAGGACCCGGAGGAACTTGGGGTTGGGGTCTCCAGAGAGGGGCTGACAGACAAAGTCAACCAGGAGAGTGGGTCTCAGAAACAGGCTGAGGACGACTATATGGACACAGATGTGAAAGGCCTATTTGAGGAGAAAAAAGCCAAAGACGGTACTGTATGACACCAAGGATCACTTTGTATCCCAAGTCTGTGTCTTTGTTTTCAAATAAAGGTCAGTTTCCTGTTTCACAGACTACGAGGAGGACTTTGAAGTGGACGACGAGAGGGCAGAGGCAGACACGGAGGAAACTAGTGCTGCGGTAGATGGGAACTTCTCTTCACCTTCTAATGAGGGGAGGGAGTCAACCATTGAGAAGGACGATAACGAGGGAGACCCGTGTAAGAGCGACGAAGATGAGAAAGGCAGATACTCCGACAGCGAATCTGATGAGGAAAGACAAACTAGTGAGTGTGTTTACCTTCAACCTCTCGACTTGACAGTTTTATTTTGAGATATTTCAAAATAAATAATTCAATATTAAATAAGTTCAAGGTTTTTCATATTTCAGTAAGCTCAAACCGTCATGAAGAGCTCAAAAACCCCTCCAATTACATTCTTTGGAGGGCTATTTCCTCCGTAAAATAAACACAAATGTTCTCTGCTTCCAATCCTCTTCATCTCACTCACAGGAGAGAAGAGGTCATCATTGGTCACCTCAGGGAGTGCCTCCTTCTCCTCAGGCAGCAGCAAGGAGGATTCTGACAGTGAGGCAGAGGAGATGAGGGAAGCCAGTACAGACAATGATGTCAGGAAGACTTCCCCTTCTAGTTCCATAGCAGAACGGAGGGAGAAGGGCAAGATAGGAGAAGATGAGGAGGAGCAGGTCTGTGAACAAAACGATGAAAAAAACGATGAAAAAAACGCTTCACTGCCAGAAGAGGGAAAAGAGACAGAATCCTTAGATGACCCCATAGAAGCAAA
The DNA here is from genome assembly GCA_025775045.1 of Hiodon tergisus. Lineage (NCBI taxonomy): Eukaryota > Metazoa > Chordata > Actinopteri > Hiodontiformes > Hiodontidae > Hiodon > Hiodon tergisus. The sequence continues at coordinate 36,242 of JAOVYW010036009.1, read as the reverse complement.
GGTTGCTGGGAACTCAAAGAGCAGCTCAACCCCGTACGCTCAGACCCCCACAATTGCAGAGGTGGACCCTGAGACACAGGACAGCCTCAGGCACAGCACAGGAAAGACTAGAGTGGAAGACAGCAGCGATCAGGCAGAAGAGGGGGGGGGCCCTGTTAACGGGGAGCAGGCTATCTCGCTGCCAAAGGAGAGTAGCGAGGAGGCGGAGCTCGAGAGGGGTGAGTATCGCGGCCCCGCTGAGCCATGTCCTCAGTAAGCTGTGGAGCCCTGGTGTGCTAGCCTCCTGCTTCTCATCACTGTGTGAGCTGTTTAGGAAATCAGGACTCCCTGATTGCATGCCCTCTCTGGCTTCTTCTGAAATGCTTGATTTTGTCTTTGTGGCGCTAAATTCTTGTTGTGATGCTGGTATTTTTTTTTTTCTCATTTATTTGGTTTCAGCATTTTGAAACCAAATCTTGTAATTGTGCATGTAGTCTAGGACTGCTCCACCATGGTGTTCCAAGTATAATTAAACCAATAAGAAGTGAAGTAGTGCAATATCTCCGTTAAGAGCCTGGCAGCACCATCACCTTGATGAAGTCAAGCAAAGTGACTATTTGAATCAGGGGGCTACGTTCATGGGTAAACGGGGACACATCCAGTCTGATGAGAGCATGGTTGAGCTGTCTTGGTCTACAGTGTTTTAAGTATGTTTACTCTGCAGTTTCTTTGATTTACCTCTAAATTCATATACATTCAACTTTGATATTGTGGTAGCTGTCTCGATGTAATCTCAATAGCCATGATAATAATGTGTTTTTTGCAAAGAGCATGCTTTGTTTTTGGCCTTTCTGTCAATACAGTGTCAATGTTCTCTGAAAAACGTCACTCCTTGTGTCTTCATATCCATATATTTTGTTATGAATCCTCAATGCTCTATGTACTCCTTATGTTTGATAATTCATGTTCTTTCTGTCACTAGCATTTGACATGTTCACACCCACACAACAGAATTTTGGTACTTATTATGATTGCAAAGTAACAAAGTAAAACCATAGGGCATCTATAGAATGGATAACCCCCTTGTTGGAGGCATTCATTTTACTCTTTTTACAGTAAATTTTACAGTAATATTTGTAAAATGTGATAGTTCCAATAATTGACTCTGATATTCAAGTCGTGTGTGAAAAATTAGCATTTTATTGTTATGGTACAATTATTTGTTTAATACAATCATACTTAACCATTAATGGTGTATGTTGTTATAATGACAAAATTGTAACTTTTGGATGCCATATAGGATTATACGATATATACCAATTTTTTTTTTTTTTACAATTTTATTGTAATTGTAGGTTAGGTCAAGAAACCACTAGCTGAAGGCCTTTTATACATTTTTCATAGAACTTGCAGCTTTAAATATTTTTTGCTTTAGTTATTTTCATTAAATCTTCGCCAAAGGTTGGATTGTATTTTGTTAACCTTAAAATGTACGTTATTGCCTTTAAATAAACGTGCTAAATATACATCACAAATTTCTCCAATCTTCTTTCAAAGTGTGCCCTTTTATGATTTTGTTTGATGTTTGAGTATAGGTGTTTTATTTGCAGTACTGTATCTCAATCAACTGAAATAATTTGGCAATTCTATCTTGTCTGGTACAAGCTGACGAGATAGGATAACTTACCATCTCCATCTCCACGTCTCTGCATTCTCTCCATGCCTAACCCAAGCCAAGTCTGTGCAGGAGAAGCTGGCTGCTGCCGTAATAAAGGTGTCCCAGTGCAGCTCGGAACCAGAACTCAGTGACACCAGCACTGATGAGGAAGAGGATCCTACCAGGGCACCAGGCGGGACTCTGGAACCGGCTTGCACTGGTACTAACGTTTCTTTGTTTGCAAATGGCTTTTCTTAAATACCTTAAAATGTCAAATGTCCACTTACAAGGCACTGTGTTGCACGCTGAAACATCAGCATTTTAAACCATAATTGATAGACGAACTTTGAAATAAATGTATTTACGTTTTATATGAAGGATGTAGATGCACAGGGAAGATTTATTTTAACAGGTCAACTTTAGATGCCTTTTTACTAAGCTATATGTTGCCTTATCTAATAGTTGTGTTTGTGGGGGGTTTTGGGTGTCATCTAGATATTACATAATAGGAGTCACTTTTCCTCCCTTCCCTATTGTGTATTCCAGGTGTTGCGCTCCCCCTGCAGCAGCCTGCCTCCAAAGACGGAGGAGGAGGCATTGAGGAGATTGCAACAGAAACGGAGGAGGCTGAAAATGCAGTCCTGAAGGAAACTGGAGGAGAAGGGCCAGTAAAGCAAAATGGGAGAGAGGAGAGTGCGGGTCGCACGGATGAGCAAGATGCAGGAGATGCGGGACAGGCTTGTGTAGACACTGAGAGCCAGGAGACAGAAGTGGGGGCTGGTGCACCAAAGACACAACAACCAGCAGCTATGGTTCGGGCAGATATTGAAGAGGAGACACAGGAGACGGAAAAAAACGATTTAGAGAGAGAGGAAACTGAAATAGATAAGGAATGCACAGGGGAAGAGGTGATAAACAAAAACCTGTTGGAGACTGCTGACAACCAGAGTGAAGCTCCAGAGCACAAGGCATGCACAGGGGAAGAGGTGATAAACAAAACCCTGTTGGAGACTGCTGACCACCAGAGTGAAGACCCAGAGTA
>JAOVYW010036009.1:21134-33464 GCA_025775045.1 Hiodon tergisus | reverse complement strand
GGAAGAGGTGATAAACAAAACCCTGTTGGAGACTGCTGACCACCAGAGTGAAGACCCAGAGTATAAGGCATGCACAGGGGAAGAGGTGATAAACAAAACCCTGTTGGAGACTGCTGACCACCAGAGTGAAGACCCAGAGTATAAGGCATGCACAGAGGAAGAGGTGATGAGCAAAACCAAGCCAGAGATTGTTAATCTCCAGAGTGAAGACCCAGAGGCACCGGTGAAGGCAGAGGAGAAAGCGAAGGAAGATCATAGCAATGCAGAAGTGAATGAGGCCTCTGCTGAACTGACAGAGAAGGAAGTTGAAGAGACTGAGGCAGGCAGAGACGAGAGAGCCTCCCCAGCTGCAGCTGTGTCTGATGTGAATGAGCAGGACACTGGCAAGGATGAGGAAGTTGTAGCAGAGGCAGAAAAGACATCGGTGGAGGCAGATGTTGCTGGTGATGCGACGGAAGGTGCTATTGACGACAACACCAAAGAGTGCAGTGACACAGTGGAGGAGGAATCAAAATCAGAGCAGGCTGATGGAGGAGAAGCTGAAAAGACAGATGAAAATGATCACAGCAAAGGAACAAACGGGGAGGCTATTGAGACAGTAGGAGACACCACTGGAGAAGCACCTGAAGACAAAGTAGGGAAACCAAAGAATTTTGAGGTAAACGAAGCTGGGGATCAAAACAACGAGCAAGAGAACGCTGGTGATGAAGTTCAGTCGGTAGAAGAAAAGGTCGGGAGTGAAGATGCAAAATCCAAAACTAAAGAGACAGAAGAAAATACAGAACAGGATGTTACAGCAGCTAATCATGCTCTAACAATTGAAAAAGAAGAGACGGACAATACAACAGATGTACAACCCATTAATGATGAGGTTAATGATAAGAAAAAACAACTGGAAGACGTGAACAAGGAGATGGAAATTACAGAAGAGGAAAATGTGACTAAAGAAGGAGACTCCACTGTAGAAGAGGAAGATGACAAGGCTAGGACTGATCATAAAATAGAGGAACAGGAAGCCAAGAGTGAGGAGAAAAGTCTTCAGTCTTCAGAATATGAGGTCATGTCTCAGGTTGACGTAGAAGAAGCAGGAACCGCAAATAATGGGGAAAGTGCAGCTCCAGATGAGGAGACTGGGATGGGAATGGCTAAGGAAGACAATGAAGAAATTAAACCAGGAGAACTAGAAGAAAGAGATCCGGAGTTGGGGGAAACAGCATCTGAGCATGATGGATTTGAAGAGATGGGGCTGAAAAGAGTGAAGTATGAGGACATACAAACATCTGAATATGAGGCTGAAAATGAGGTGGTTGATGAGATTAAGGAGAAACAGACCTTGCTTGAAGTAAACGAGGGAATATCCAGTTCAATGCAAAAAGACAAAACATCTGTTTCAACAGAGGAGGCTGAAACTCATCTAGAGGAATTGGTATCTGAGCCAAGCCAGCCGGGGAGTCAATCAGAGGATGGGGAGGTTAAAGAATGGGATACTGAGGGCAAGGCAGAGGAGAGTGAGCAAGAGATACTATCAGCAAATGTAGACCAGTCAGAGACAGAACTTAATGAATTCCAGATAACCGAGTCCGAGTCAGTGAGCAGAATGGAAGAAAATGAAACTGACCTGGACAAATCAGGAGGCAAGAGAGACAATGTTCTGGATGATATTACCAAAACAGTAGAAAAGCTCAAATGTGAAACAGAGATTGAGGTAAACCTTAAAGAAACGCGAACCCCAGAAGAGGAGAGTGTTGATGACAACAAGGATCCAGAAGAGGTGTTAAAGTTGGACACCCAGGATGAACCTGTGCTTAAAACACAAGATGATCAGGTGCAGCAACAAAAAGAAAGCAATGAAAACATCTCCAAAGTTCTTGACATGGAAAAGGATGAAGCAGAAGAGGGTGAAGCTGAAGGAAACACGGTGGAACCAGTGATGCCAGAAGATCCGTCAGACAACACAGAAAAGAGAATGGAGATTAGTGAGACTGCAGTTGATGATGATGAGGTGGATGCCTCAGAAACAAGGATAACTGGTATTGACACTGTGGGGACAGAGCCAGAGGCCAGGGCGATTAAAGATGTATCCGGGGAGGAGGTAAGACAAACAGATGACTCTGATGAGACTGGGGAAGCCAATTGTGTAATTTCATGTTCTGAACCCGTAGACCCAGTGGCGAATTTCCCAGGTGAAAAAAACAAAGAGCTTGGAGATCTAGAGTTGGAAATTGGTGTTAGTGAGGACGAGATAAAAGCGGAAAACAATCAAGAAAATACAGAAGTTGAAGATGTTCTGACCAACTTAGTCAGCGCTGAAGGCTTTCAGAGAAAGACAGAACCACCCGGACCTGAGACTGAGAATAGCTATGAGGAGAAATTTGAAATTACAGAAAAGGATGTTGATGCTCAGACTCTGAGCACAGAAATAGAACTTTTGGATGAGTTCTGGATGAGAGAGAAGGTGCAATCTGAAGCCGAGACTAGGAAAGAGGAGTTTGGAGACAAAGAGGCGAAATGGAAGACTCAACAGCAACACGTTGAAGAGTTTGAAATGAGTAGCCACCATTCCAAAGAGGAGGAATCAGATGAATCTATGGCTACTAAACAGACTTCAAAGCTACATAGATTAAACACAGTAGAAGAAAAAACAGCAACAAAAAATAAAGACAAGAAAAAAGAAGATTCTGACATCTACGGGGGCTTCAAGCTGATAGTTGCCAGGGAGGGTGTACACATGCAGCCATTGTCAGCATCAGCCACACTTGAACGTACATAGTTCCAGATCGGGAACTCCGCCACATTGACTCCAGGGTAGAAATTAATTCTGTTAAATATGCTTTTATATTAAGAGAATGGTCTGTGATACGAAAATAATGATATTTTCATTTTGTGTTTTTCAGAACACTTGATTCCTAGAGTTGAACGAGAAATGTAGTCTTCAAGATGGATTCCTTCTTCTTACTCAACTTTCTATAGAATAATAAATAATTTACTCTTTGCTGCTTCTTTGTAGTGGGGTTCACCCAGTTGTGGTTCTCCAACTAAATTGGTGTAAGCTGTAAAATCCAGCATTATTCATATCATCAACTAACAATGAAAATGAAATAAAATGCCTTCTCTTTATAAGAGCGGAAGTAGAGCTCTCAGCAAAACTCTTTCCTTAAAAGAATGTAGTTTTTATATAACAACGGAAACACAGGCGGAAACGCACACAAAAGGTTTGAACTAGCAAATCAGTTGTGTGTTCCCTCCCCTTGCTTCCATCCTCCTTCTGTGCCTGGCGCTGTGTGATAGTGAACCTTGCCCATTTAACGGATGCTGTTGAAAGAGCCTGTCACCATAGCCCTGAAACAGATACCTCTCTTGCGCTTCCTGGCTCGTTCAGCAGAAATAATTAATATCCACTTAGCTCCTCCCCGCCCAGCACACTGTCACCGCACCTTATTGAGCAATAACTGAGAACGAGGCTCACTTCCAGCACAAGGCACAGAGTTCAAGCAGTCACGCTAAAGCTGACGTGCTAAATTGTGACTTTGCTGTGATCACAGATGCTACGTGGAACACTTGCACTGTGACATTGGCCCATTTTCTTGTGTGTCTAACCAGGGTATGAGGAAAAGGATTTGCACAGGATCCACCACATCCTGTATAATTTATTTTTGCTGCTGATCAGATCGATGAGAGATTTCTTTATTTTTCTAATCCTTGATTGCTTATGTATGGGCATTGCTCTATGCCACATTATGATCCTGAGATAGTAGCCATATTTTAATTTCCAAAATCCATTTAATATTTGAGTGGGAATGGGCCGCACCCATATCCCTGGACAATCTGTTTTAATTATCTACTGGATGTGATGCATGGTAATTAGAAGGCAAGTGGGTTTTAATAGATAGGACAAGGTATTTGTACAGGTTCTAGTGTTAAAAATAATTAACTAAGCTGCTCAATAAACATCTAAAAAATGATTCTGCTATTACTGCTAAATTGAATTTTTTGAGATGTTCTCAATTTCTGCATTCAGACTAATGTGCTCAATTAATAGCCAATGTATCACTAGATAATTCCTTTTGGTTGTGTGGAGTGTCTACGACAGTTAAATTGCTTTTTTGTTTCTGTAGAAAGTTTTATGTTTTAACTGACAAAAATAAAGGGAGTCTTGTAAATTAAAATCTTCAAATTGTTATTTGTTGCTGTATTATCACGTATATCCCAATGTAGGAGCTACTCAACCAAGTGAAACCTGAAATTCCCTATGGAAATGTATATTTTTAAAAAATACTTAATTCAGCAATTGCTGAAATCCTGCAAACTCTGCCCTATGAGTTGGAGTTTTCTGGTTCAGTGGCGGCACACAGTTGTTACAGTGGGGTGGGTTAAATTATCAGGGATTCTCTCAAACAAACAAAAAATATCCTGCTGGCTTCCTTGGAATTTTGTAGGCTTGTAGTACTTTCAAGAGGGTTGTGCCTCTCCTCCAATGGGCAATGAATCCCTCTCATTGGCTGTGTACCTCCAGTGCGGAAAAGAGATAGGTGGCTTGAAGGCAAGTCTAGTCATACCTCCTCACCCTCACTATGTGTGGTGGTGGGACGGAGCAACAAGCTGAGACGCATTAGCACAATTGTTGATTCCAAATGACAAAAAATGCTATGATTCCAGATTTAACACACACACACACACACACACACAAACTTGTATGAGCAAGATGGCATTTATATTTAAAAGACTATTCCTTCTTCTTTTAGTTTTACACTAGAGGGAAAAATCTGACCATTGTGGAATTACATTGACACAGAGAATGGTTTATTTATATGAAACCAAAGACAAAACTGATCATGAAAAATTCATTGCAAACAATTTGAAAAGGTATTCTTACTGTGTACTCAGACTAAAATTATAGAGAACTGGGTGTTTAATGGAAATTAAAAACTAAAGAGCTACGCTACTCATGGCTTTCCTCAATCTGAGAAAGAGGGCATGTTTCACAAGACCTCATAGAAATATTCAGTTTTATCAGCCATGCTAACTTAACTGTACATTTGTGACCCAACGTAGTGCCCAATGCCTGTGGCGATTTAGATTTAACAAAGGATTTCTTATGCAAACTACAGACGTGTAATGGGCTGGGATGTTATTGAGTGCTCTATCACAAGGGCCAGAGGTGAGCAGACGGTCAGTTGCCGTCCTCGAAGCAGCCACTGTTGCCGCTGGAGTGGAATCGCATGGTGCTCATGGGATCCGAGACGTACCCTTTGGAGGAAGTGGAAATGTCAGCAAGCCCCGTGTGTTTATCAAAACAGCAAAGCATCAGCAACACGTTAGCTACCTGAAATGAGACACGAGGCTGTCATCTAGAGCCACACAACCACGTTTTCTGCCAATTCGTACGGTCGCTTTCACAGTGGATATTTCTTTGCAACCCAAATCTACCATAATGGTTATGATTCAGTATTTAGGCCTACAAATATTTTTGAAAAATTGTCGGACCTACAGGACGTATGGTACTGATATAACCCACCGTTTCTGTCAATGGGTGGGTACTGCATGTTCCTCCTCAGCTCATCCAGAGACAGGCCTTGTGAAGATCGACGCTCCATGCTGGAAAACAGACTGATGATCAAAACCTTTGAGCCTCCCACACCATGCGGCTCACACCACCCCCCATAGCTAGGCAATGTATGTAGGGTAAATGGGGAAGGATTACTGTCTTTTGTTCCTTTACCTGTATGATTAATAAATGAGGTTGGGCGATTGCACGGGCGTCTCAGTCACTCAGCCAGCCAGTCACAACGCAGGACGACCACAGAGTCCAGTATCCATGATCTCCGATAGCAGGCCCGGACTGGGCATGCCTAGTGTAACCTTACACAGCCCACCCCGATAGACTCATAGACCGTTCTCTTTCGGGTTCAATGTGATTTGATGTGTGTGTGTTTTACAGGAGAGCAACCCTAACCAGACCACTTGAGAACAATCTGATAAAGGAACAATGATGGCGATGGGCTTTAAGGACAAGGAATCTGTGTGTCTCCACAAATTAAGTAACTGATCCTCTGAAGTCTGTTGTGAGGTAAGCCTAGTGTCGTGCTAATGGAGAAAATGTCTTTCTGTGGAGGTGATCTCGGCAAGGAGAGTTCCTCTGGGAAATAAGTATTGTATTTTAAACAGTTAGCATAAAAATAGTAAATTACATTGTTTGTATATTATATACGTGGGCTTTCAATAGTACTGTCTGTTTGACCTTATGTTACTGCTATACACAGGTCAAAGATTATCATGCATCTGCTAACTTGTCAAACCTCTGGGGCTGCTACAGTATCAAATGTTTTCCAGTTTTGCTTTGTCATGCTACTTGAAGAGAGAGAGAGGCTCCTCTGACAGAATGGTGATCCAAGCCCAGAAATGTTTAAATCTCCTGTCAGTGTGAGTCTGAGCGTAACGCATGCCCAGGCTTGTGATCAACGTCTGTCTACCTGCCTAGGTTTGTTAAGGTTTTGTTTGCACCCTGCTGTCTGCTTTGGTAATAACGATTGCTACCGAGAAACACTGTAGGCTGGAATACCAGCCCCAGCACCAACCCCCCTGCCGTGTTTCCTGCCCCCTTGGCTGCCTGCCCCACCTACCAGGTGGTGAGGTGGGGGGAGGAGGAGTTGAGACCACATGTTCCCATCTTTGGTTTGTGGTGGCAACTGTTGCCAGGCTTGCTTGGCCTCGTACCGTTAAAAGAGTAAATAGAGAACAAACAACCAAGGGGGACAATTGGTGGAAGATAATATATGATTGATTACTTTTACTTTGTGTCTGGCTGTCTCCCGGCAACGCTGGTCCACAGCTGCGGAACTGAGAGAAGTGCAGCCACTACCTGACACGTAACTTAGTAATCAAGACGCATGGCTGACCTTGACTTTTAATTGTCTGCTGAGGTTTGCTTTATCGGGGCAGGTTCTGACATGATATTGCAAGTATTCCTAATTATATTTACTCCCTTGTTGTACTTGATTTTCAGTCTCAACCAACTCTAGGTTTACTGAAGCATCTTCTTTGGTTGTGAAAATAATTCTGACATATAATATAATAAGTCGGAATAAAATCTGTATACAGCCCTCCTACATCCCACAGATGCACACCCCTAAAACAGTATGTGTGAAAATTACATATCCGGTAACATTAAAAATGCTGGCTCACAGATGACGCAACGTTTACTGTGGAACCCATTCTACCACGACATAACTACCATGCCAATAAAGAGATCTCCGGCCTGGGATGTCTTCAGTCTCGGCTGAGTGGTGCTTCTGTGGCCTTACCTCTGAGACCAGGCGGCGTAAGCCCTGGCGTTGAGGGCATACTCCAACTCAAAGCGGGACCGCAGCGCTGCCACGTGGCTGCGACCAGGTCCGCCACGAGCCACCAGGCAGTCTGAGGATGCGGAGGGAGACAGGGAGCCGCTGCTGTTGCTGGAAGCTGGGGACATTAACTGGGAGGCAAATAGGGGAGTTATCCGTGTGTCAGTCGCAAAGTACCAACAGGTCACGTGCATCTCACAACTCCTTAGTCTTACTCTCTGGAGCTGTGCCTTACGATTGTTAAATGACTGCAACTGATCTGCATTCTGTATTCAGACAAACAGAAAGAGCATAGATCTACTCAGCTATAGTAGAGGGGATCTGAATATCAAGATAGTCATTCAATCACGCACACACTCACACACGCACAAAGGCATACACACATGCAAACAATGGAATTATACATATTCATGCCAGATTTTTTTTAATCATAAAAAGGTGACACTAAAAACATCCTGAGTATATTTTCTTACCTCCACATTGCAAAGACATTCCTCAAGTTTGGCAACCACCTCAGAGAATTCTGGCCTCTCCTGTGACAGAAGCTTAATCGTCAGTGTTTACAAATCCATCAGCATCGTAGCATGCAAACAGAAAATACAAACCAGGATGTCTAGTGGTACATTTTTCTCACTGGACCTAATAAACCAATGTTCTTCTTTAGCCCGATACTGCCGACAAGAAGAGGGATGAGGCACGAAGCTTCCAATACCAGAGGCCAGAGATCACTCGCCTTGATGTGGAACAACAAACGTGGCACCATGTACCCTTTTCAATAACAAACCATGAGAAGTGAGTTCACATGATGTAGAATGATGAATGCAGTTTAAATTCATTTAAATTCTCTGAATTTTCAATTTTAGTGATTCCTGTAAAAATACTTAACCTTTAATCATTGCTTATTGTTTCACAAAGATAAAAGATTACCCTTTTTTTTCATGGATTGTCCATAGACTAACCCCACCTCTGTTTTTCTTTGTAATACCGCAGGAGATCTTGTTGTTATGCTAATGTTAATCATGCATACCAACTGTTCCACTTCCTGTCCTGACTCCTGTGTGGTGTGTTCAGAAGACGCCATCATCTGCCACAAGCTCTCCAACATCATAGGTGAGCGCACTTTTAGGCAAAAGCCAGAGTGAGGGTCACTGGGAAACAGTTGAATAATTATGAACAAATCGACTTGCTTTTCTTTCGCCTTTAGAGGTTCCTGGGACCACCAAGGCCCTGATGCTCACAGATGGACTGATTGACACTGTAGACGACAGCACCTTGTCTGAGCTGTCCAACATGACCCTGCTGGGGCTCAGCAATAACGTCATCTCCAACATCATGGAGAATGCCTTCAAAAACCTAACGGTACTCAGGACACTACTGTTAGACCACAACCACATCACGACCCTCTCCATCCGCGATTCCACGTTTGCCTCACTGCAGAACTTGGAGATTCTCCAGCTGGGCAACAACGCGCTCCGGGATATCAGTGGCAGCTGGTTCAGAGACATGAGAAGCCTCCTGATCTTGCAGCTGGAGGGGAACCTTGTTACCAGGCTGGATTCTGCCACTTTTGAATCCTCCAACCTGGAGCACCTGGAGGTGCTGGACCTGTCCGACAACCTCATTGAGCACATGGCTGAAGGCAGCTTCCGGGGCCTGCCTCGGCTGCGCAGCCTGGACCTGTCCAGGAACAAACTGCGCAGTGCCCCGAATGCCTTCTCTTACCTCTCTTGGCTGTCGGCCCTCAATCTGGACATCAACCAGTGGAACTGCACCTGCGAGTTGCGGGAGCTCTCCTCCTTCCTCAGCAGCTACATACAGGAGCCGGACAAGGTGCTGTACAATGGCCGGCAGCTGCTGTGCATTAGTGCGGCCAACCCAGCCGTGCAAACGGTGCTGCAGCTGACGGAGGCCAACTGTGTGCCGCCTAATGAGAACATAACCGTGCTCATCAAGGCCAAAGACCGAATCAGCATGCAGCGATACGCCAGGGACATCTCCCTAGCCGCCAGTTTCTTCTTTGCTGGTAAGTTGCTGAGGTGCTACTGGCCATTATAGATGTTTAGTGGATGATTTATTGAAATACCTGGTATTCCGGGTCGTTTTGGCTCAAACTCAAAGTAATGAATCAGGAGGAACGTACATATCTGACAATGGCTTTGAAATTACTGGTGATGTTATATATGTAAATTTAACAAAAAAGAGTATTTAAAGTAGTTTGTCATTTCAATGCAATGGCATATGCTGTGTTACTTTAAATTATAAAACAACATCCATTGGATAAAGAATCAGTCTTAATGAATTACAGGGGGAGTGGGACTGACGATAGGAGCCCTTTACATCCTATTTTACAAATTGGCGCTGAACAAGAGGTTGAGACCCTGGAGTGACAGGACCAGGAACGAGAATGAGGGAATCTCCAATGACGCCATCATCGAGAATCAGGACATGCCGCAGTGGGATTTCAACAGCTCCAATGAGGTTCAGGTCTTGACCATCAATCACCCGGGACAGGGGGCCAAACTGCTGGGCGAGGATCAATCACGCCACAGACCCTGGCTCCGAGAGGGAACCCAGTCTGGCATGAGGCCGGCCAGGCCAGTGCGACGTTTTGCCTGTCACGAATGCACACCTCCGGCCTTAGCCCAGAGAAGCACAAGGGGCTTTGGGGGATCTGATGTTAGCAGAAGGACAGCCTCGCACAGCCTTCATCTTCCAGCAACTGAGCCCAACACCTGGGAAAAGCTGTCCCAGAGAGAGGACATCAGGGGAGCCTTAATGCAGCCGGTGCTGAGATCAAACAAGGGTAGCAACACCTTTTTACTTTTTTGGTTTCACCCTCAATTTGGATAAAATTTTAAAAATTAGAGATGATAGAGTTAATTTATCTATGTCAATAGATGAACATACCTGTAAGAGGAAAGGCACCAATTGACAATTCTCATACGGTTATTCCTTTTTTTTTGTACAGACGGCAGAGATGAAAGCCAGTATCAGAGACCCAAAGCTGTTCGGCACAAACTACACAGTCAAGGGGAGATCCCATACTCGCACATGAATGCATCAGACCCAGATTTTTCTGGAAAAGAAAGGCTACAGGGTCACGGTGGATCTTATTGGCATGGACCACCAACCCATGGGGACCCACCCATGTGGCCCAAAAATGTGCACAGTGCAAATATAGTGAGCGGAAATGGTAGAAACGTTGTTCACACTGGCTGCAGGCCTGAGAACGAGAGCGTTGGTGCTCTGCCTGACTACCTCACAGTCAGCTGTGTGCACTGCCACAAAGCCTACGAGTACACACTGGCAGGAAGAAATGTGAGTGAGCTGGCTAAGACCAGCGACCGAGAAGCTTCTGCGCACAATCACAGCGAAGGGGAACCCCCCAGCAGGAAGGCAAGGCTATGGGTGAGGGGAGACAGCAACGAGAACACAAACAACTACACAGGTGTCCAGTGCCATGGCAGAGAATACCACCAAAGGAAACCTGGAATCCCCCAGAGGAATGTCACTTTTAACTTGGAAGGGTCAGATGTGCTTGTTAATGCTGCCCCTTGGAAGAAATCTTATAAAAAGATAAAAAGACAGAAGATCAGATCTTCTAACAGTGAACAGTTGTCAGATAAACACAATACAGACACCTCAGGTGAAAAGACCATAAAATACGACAAACTGGAGCGAGGGGACTATAGAAACAAACACAACCGTAACCTCCAGTCTAACCGTTTATTGAAGGTAAAGATCAACCTGAACCCGCTTAGAAAAACTAGAGTCCATCCCAACACAAAGACCCTCCTCTGGGAGGATTTGCCACAAGAACCAGAAAGAATGAGCACAGGGGATAAAGAAAAAAATTGGTCCTCCAAGGGAAAACTGAAAGATAAAGGCAAAAGGGACAGTATTGTCCCATCAGAGATTCATGGAACGTTCATGGCATCAGGGACAAAGAAGGAAACCATGAGGAAGTCATCGATTGGCCAAGCTGCACATGAACACAAGAACAGCCAATCGATCCACAGCACTAAAGCCTCACATGACCAGTCCATCTCCAGGCCGAAAACATCCAGACCTAAAATATCTAAGTCTGAGAGAGTTCAGGATACTGAGCAAGAGCACAGCAAAATAAATGAAAAGACTCCTCACAGGAAACACGCGCTGAAAAACAAAAAGGGACGTGATGCGTTAATTGATGGCACAGGAAAATGTCAAATAAACTTCTTGAAGTCACAGGAAGAAGATACAAATACTGAAAAAGTTAGAGAAGGAGAAAGGGTAACTGCTGAGCTAGAGAAAATCCCGTCTACAGACATCCTACTGTCAACCAGTGGGGGCAGAAATCTAAATCAAATACCTTCCATCAAGTTCCAGGAGCAAGATAGTCGACTGATTTCACACAACGTATTGCCATTAGAATTTAACACAGTGCTGTGTGAAACTGGGGCAGTCAACCAATTTAACGATTCCTATCTAACACAAGGGCAATCTGTTGGATTGGAGACTATCTCCCCAAATGCATGTAAACTCCAGGCCGGCAACAAAATTGAAGATGTGAGCCCAGCTTATGGAGCACCAGAAGAAGACGACACTGAACCGCTGATAGCAAACCTTGAGGCACCAGAACACCTAGTTCAACAACAACATATTGACAAGGAGGCTAACCAGGAATCAGGACAGTCGGTTATAAATCAAGAATTGTTAGTGCCTGTCAGCCACAGTGGGATCAAAGATGAAACCAAACTGGACGGCATTCACAGTGGAATCTCAAACATGACAGAATACACAGAGCCCACAGCTCAAGGCTCAAAGTTCAGTGTGGTTCCTGCACTTCCAGAAAACACAGAGCCCCCTGCTGAAGGCTCACAGGTCAGTGTGATTCCTGCACTTCCAGAAAACACAGAGCCCCCTGCTGAAGGCTCACAGGTCAGTGTGGTTCCTGCACTTCCAGAAAACACAGAGCCCCCAGCTCAAGGCTCACAGATCAGTGTGGTTC